>JXCR01072418.1:0-50113 GCA_002079205.1 Phalaenopsis hybrid cultivar
GGTTGGTCGGGCGAGCCAAGACGGATTCGAGTGGGAATTGATCTGGCTCATCAGCCAAAAATAGAATTTAAGCTAGCTAATTTACAATTCGAGCCAGCTCGAAAATCAAATTGATCCACATCAGATCGAATCAAAATTTAGTAGGGTCGATCCACAATCCGATATATATCCGGTAAAAAAATTTTGATTCAGATTTCGAGTCGATCGTAGATCGGCTCGTTCACACCCCTATATGTAAATACATAGGAATAGGTTGGAATAGATGTAAATGCCCCAATATCAAAATCGTTAAATGATTTCCAAAACTATGTACAAGTTCGATAAGCAGCAAAAAAAGTATACTAAAATAGTATGAGAATTTGGGAAAAGATACGCAAATGAAATCCAACTATGTACATCATCTTCACTTTAAGAAAAAAAAAATAAAAAACACATAACCAATTAACTGTTAACCTCACTTTTGGTGAGGTGTATCTTTTCTCCTCTCTCATTCTTGTAGAGCCTAGAATATAGCCTTAATACTTCGTTATTAGCTACCCCAGAGGACTAGTCAATGGTTGGGAAACCAAATACTTACTCCCTTTGATTTAGAAAAATGCCTAGGCTTAATCCTTAGCCCATACTTTGATGTTGAGTTTATCATGGCTAGGTTGTTAAAATTAAAGGTCGAATCCATAAGTTCATGACATGACTTCTAAGTGGCTCATTGAGCCTAGAAATTAATTAATTGTTAATCTCGCTTTTAGTAAATTCTATCTTTTATCCTCTATCACTCTTATAAAGCCTAGGATCTAGCCTTAAGACTTCTTCAGAAGCTAACCTAGAGGACTAGTGAATCTCTGGAACACAAAATTAAAACTCAAGCCAAATCCTTAGTCCCTTTGATTCAAAAAATACTTGCTCTTAATCCTTAGCCCACACTTTGGCCCCAAGTTAATCATGGCTAGGTTGTTAAAATTAGAGGTTGAACCTATAGGTTTATGACATGAGTTCTAAGTGGCTATGGAACCTAGAGATATGCTTAGCCTTACTCCTTAGCCCATACTTTGGCATTGATTTAATCATGACTAGGCTGTTAAAATTAAATGTCAAGTACCCATGGATCTTTGACATGACTTTTAAGTGACTTATGAAGTCTAGAGGCTCGACTTCGTGACGTAGACACATTTTTGACTCTTGCATAACTCAGACCTAGTGGATTAATCTTGCTCTAGCTCAGTGCTTTGGTTTGCTCGGATATATTTGAACTTGGCTCAAATTAAAATAAAAATCAACACAAATTGAAATTTAACTAAACAAACTTAAACTGAAACTTAGAATTAAACTAAAATACATATANTTCGGATATATTTGGACTTGGCTCAAATTAAAATTAAAATCAACACAAATTTAAATTTAACTAAACAAACTTAAACTGAAACTTAGAATTAAACTAAAATACATATAAGAAAATAAACGCATACCTATCGTGGTCTCTCTGGCTCATCGTAGTGATCGAAATTTTATTTCATAAGTTGCATTGTATTTATCGTTATGCTTTGGGGAGCATGGTACATTTTTGAAATAATTTGACACACATTTTATGTGGATTAGTTTATTTCAAACTTTTATGCATGAAATCTTCTTCCAAGTAAAAATTTTCATTTGAGAGATTATTTCATGAANAGGAGCATGCTACATTTTTGAAATAATTTGACACACATTTTATGTGGATTCGTTTATTTCAAACTTTTATGCATGAAATCTTCTTCCAAGTAAAAATTTTCATTTGAGAGATTATTTCATGAAATGGATCTCATGTGTGCGTCTGGATCGTCAAAACCATTCAAATTAACAATAATTTTGTGAGTAATAACAATAATAATCATAAATCATTAAAATATTGAAAATCAAAACAAAAAAAAAATCACATAACCTAAAATAAAATCAAAAGTAGAATATAAAAAAAATAAAACAAAAGTTAACATAAATTTGTTTTCACAAAAATTTTAAAATTTTAAAAATCAAATTTGAATTAACATAAACTTCAACTTATAAGATCGAAACTTAAAATTGAACAAACTAAATCTAAAATTAAACATAAACTAAAAAATAACATAAATATAATTATGAAATCTAAATTAATCTAAAAATACATTCAAGTACAACCTAAAATTAAACCTAACTTTAACTTTGAGCTAAACAAAAAATTTAAACTTACAATAAACCAAAAACTAGAATAAGAAAAGAGCTTCAAAATAGAAATTAAAAAATAAATAAATAAAGTTCAAACTTTGATTAAAATTGAATAAACAAAATATAAAAAATTTTGCATATCCATCGCATTTCTTGTGAATACATATGGATTGGGCGTCTGTATGTAAATACACCTAAAATTGAATATAAAATAAACCCAAATTAACCCACTTAAAGTTAATATTTTTATGTATGTAAATACTCCAAATTTGAATATATAATAAACCCAAATTAACCCATTAAAAGTTAATATTTAAAACCAATAATTATATCCTATCAAACTTAATCAACATAAATTTAAATTAAAACATTGAACTAAATATTAATATATCAAACCCTAAAAACATCAATTTGAAACTAAATAAAACAAAAAAATGAAATTTTACAAGCATATCATCTAACTCTCGTGTATTTAATATCTAACATACAAAATTTTCATTTTATTGGACATACATACCACTTTCCTAAGCAAGAAATATTATATGTGGTGGATATGTAATTACTATAGAATAGGGTGATATTGAGATAAAATCTAAATAAATTATGAGTTGAAAAAATTTCTTATTCCATGTCTTAATCCCTTTCACTCTCCCACCTTCATCTTTTAATGAAATAAGGGTGAAGATTAAAAGTCAAGGAGCACGCATAGGATGCCCTAAAACCTTAAAATTTTCAGCCAACCCCCATTTATCATACTAGAAATTATTTAAGCCACTTCCCTCTTCCATTTTTCACAAATTCAAGCTCCCTTTCCTCTCCTTGGTCGAAACCCTAACATTTCTCCTCTCCTTAGCTGAAAATCCCTTCCTCTTCCACTTGCAATTAAGGGACATGATTAAAGCTAGTTGGGAAAAGCTTCAAAGAAATCAAGGCAAGCAAGAAAATCACCAAAGCTTCCAATTCTCTTCTCTATTAGGCTCCTACCTGAAACTCTAAGAAGGTAATCTTTCTTCTTCCTTCTTTTCCCATTTTTCTTTCATGTTTTGAACTCTAAGTTCCCCAAATCTTTCCTTGTGATAAAATTATTATAATTTGGATTTAGGGCAAGTTCAAGAGAGAATGAAATTCAAGTGAATTATTTAGAATTCATTAAAAAAAATGCTACCACTGTTATTGTTGGATTATAGATTTAAGTTTTACATATATGTTATCTATTTTTATGTGTTGACATGATTCATGGTTGTATTGTAACTTTACGAATACTATTTGATCATATTTGTTTCATGTACGTGATTGATACAAAAGAGTTTTTTTGCTCTATGTGAATAGCATGCTTAAATGAGAAGTTTCCATTGGTTTTGATGTGATCTATGCAAAGATTTTTATGTCTATGTGAATAAGATGCTTCCGTGAGAAGTTCCATTGGTTTTGATATGATCTATGCAAAGAGTTTTTGGCTCTATGTGAACAATATGCATACATGAGAAGTTTCAAACTTTTTATGTAAGCATACTACGTAAAGACAAACTCATTTGTATCGATCATGTAAATGAAAGGTATAAGATCTTGTAATATATGTAAAGTCCAAATTTAGTCATGAAACATACCAACATATGAAGATAATATAAATGTAAAACTAAAATAAAAAAATCCACCTATGACTTTTGTAGCATTTTTTCTTTATGAATTCTAAATAATTCAAGGAAATTTCATCCTCTCGGAAAGCATCCCTTGATTGCATGAGGAAAAGGAAAGGAATGAGCTTGAAGTTCTGAAAAATGAGAGTGACGAGGCTTAGAAAATTTTGCTTGATTAAATGAGGGTTGGCCAAAAATTTTAAGGGACTAAGGCATCATATGTCTGTTTTTTACTCTTAATTTTCAACCTTCTTTGATCAAGAGATACAGCGTGAAGATTAAAAAGGCTTAAGGCATGAAATGAGAGCTTTTTGGGCCTATAATTTGCTTAGATTTTACCTCCATACCACCTCAATCTCTTTTATTTACATATCCACCACCTACAACACCTCGCACTTAAGAAATTAATATGTATGCAAAATAAAATGAAATTTGTGGATTTGGATGATAAATACATGAAAGTTAGGTGACATATATATGTAAAGTTTTATTTTCTTTATTTTATTTAATTTCAAATTGATTTATTTTAGAATTTATTACATTAATATTTAGTTTAAGTTTTAATCTAAATTTAGTTCGATTAAGTTTTTGCAATTTTTTAAATTTAATATGATTAGATTCAATCCTTAGTTTTGGATTTTAACTTTAAATGGGTCAATTTGGGTTTAATTTAGATTCAATTGTCGGGGCATTTAAATACATACCACTCAATACATATCTTCACCTGAAAGGCGGTAGATCTGTAAAATATTTTATATTTTATTAAATCAATTTTAATCAAAGTTTGAATTTTAATATTTATGTTAATTTTATATTTAATTTTCATTTGGATTAAAATTTATTCTTATTTTAGTTAAATTTTGGTTTATTTTAATTTTAGACTTTTGTCTAATTTAACTTAAGTTAGATTTCATTTTAAGTTTTAGTTGAATTTATTTTTAGATTAATTTATATTCAAATTTATATTTATGTAAGATTTTAATTTGTGTTTAGTTTTAAATTTAGTCGGTTCACTTTTAAGTTTTAATTTAGTTTAAGTTTAATTTATATTTTGTTTAAATTTAACTTTAAGTTAATAATAATTCGAAGTTAGTTTTTTAATTTGAAAAATTAGTTAAGGAGAATTTATTTTAAATTTTGGTTTAAATTTATATTTCAATTTAGATTTTAGTTTAAGTTATGCAATTTTAATTATTTTTTATTTTAGTTTTAATATATTAAGATTTATGATTATTATTATTTTTTCACTAAATTATGGTGACATCAATGTACCCCAAACAAAATCTGATTAAGGCACGAGCATCCTCATTCGAATGATTTCGACAATCCATACGCAAGTGCTCGATTTGTTTAGCGAAACGAAGTCTCGAAGGAGAATTTTCATGTGAAAAAAAAATTATATGCATGAAAGCTTAAAACACACTAATCCACGTAAAAAGTATGTCAAATTATTATCAAACTATGCTCCTCTGAGCATAAAGACAAATATGATACAGTTTACGAAAGAAAATTTAGAGCACTGGAATGAATCAGAGAGGCCACGATAGTTTTGGGTCTATTTTCTTATATTAAATGGTGCTTAGTTCAATTTTAAGTATAAATTTAAGTTTGTTTAATTAAATTTCAATTTCTGTTAATTTTAATTTTAGTTTTAATTTGAGTCAAGCTCAAGCACATTCAAACCAGTCCAAACCCTAACTAAGGCCAAGGTCAACCCAACTAAGTTTGGGTTAACACGAGTCCAAAAATTGTCTAAGTCACCAAGTCAAGTTTCTCATGGTGTCAACTTTTGAGAAAATAGGCCGAATCCTTTTTCCTTAGCTCCAAGGTATTTGATAGGAAGTTGAGTATAGAAGAAACCAGTGTAACAAGTGGCCCATTATTTAGAGTTGGAGGAGGCTTTCTTATTGAAGATCAGGTGATATTTATCAACATTAAAATACATCACTGAATGTAGTTGGCTATAAATAATAGTAAGAACAATCTATTTTAGGTACATAACAAAATGCATAATCTATTTTAGGTAATTTAATAGTGCATATTCCTAAGATAGATACTCAGCTAAAAGGAAAAAATACGTGCAATTAAAATAAGGGATTTAATGTAGCATTATAAAGAAGGAAACTCTTAATTTTGTCTGATTTCATTTACTCTTGATTGATATCCCCCTCAAATTGATACTCGCTAATCAAGAAGCANCGGTTAACACGAGTCCAAAAATTGTCTAAGTCACCAAGTCAAGTTTCTAAGCTCATGGTGTCAACTTTTGAGAAAATAGGCCGAATCCTTTTTCCTTAGCTCCAAGGTATTTGATAGGAAGTTAAGTAAAAAAGAAACCAGTGTAACTTGTGGCCCATTATTTAGAGTTGGAGGAGGCTTTCTTATTGAAGATCAGGTGATATTTATCAACATTAAAATACATCACTGAATGTAGTTGGCTATAAATAATAGTAAGAACAATCTATTTTAGGTATATAACAAAATGCATAATCTATTTTAGGTAATTTAATAATACATATTCCTAAGATAAATATTCAGCTAAAAGGAAAGAATACGTGCAATTAAAATAAGGGATTTAACGTAGCATTATAAAGAAGGAAACTTAATTTTGTCTGATTTCATTTACTCTTGATTGATATCCCCCTCAAATTGATACTCGCTAATCAAGAAGCATCAATTTGCTAACAAGAAACTGATTACGCAGTCGAGAAAAAACCTTAGTAAATATATCAATCATTTGAAGATTAGAAGAGATATGAGAAAGAGATATAATATCATTCTCATAGGCTTCTCAAATGGAATGATTGTCCACTTCAATGTGTTTTATGTGCTCGCTCATGAAAGACAGGATTAGAAGTAATATATATGACATTAGTATTATTTCCATGAAGAGAATTAGAAAATACAGGCTAAACCCTAAACCCTAAACCCTAAGTCAAAAATACAGCAGAAGCTGTCAAAGCAAAAACGGACGAAGCAGACGAAGCGAATGAAGCGGATGAAGTGAACGAAGTGGACGAGATTGTAGATTGCGGCTATAACCTGATGCGGGAGACGGAACCAGTCAAAGATGAAGTAGCCGAAGTAGAGGGAGCAGGCGCAATAGACAGAACAGACGCGGTCGAGGCAGATCATTAAGTGAAGCAGTCAAAGCAGAAAGCAATCCAGGAGACCGAACAGCCCGATCGAGCGAGCCAAACGAGCAGGTGAAGCAGTTCAGGCGAGTAGACAGAGCAAGAGAGCAGTCCAGGCGAAGCCGCCGAAGCAGTCAAGCAGAACAGACGAAGCAGTTGAAAAGTCCAGATGAGGAGGCGAAGCAGACGAAGCAGACGAGGGTTTAGATAAAGCAGATGAGCAGTCTCGACGAGACTCGAAGATTTGCAGTCGAAGAAGATGAATGATTCCAACCTTGAAAACTCCAAAGATCCAGACCCTAAATATTCGACATGGCTCTGATACCATGTCAATTTTTTAGAAAATAGGTTGAATCCTCTTTCCTTAGCTTTCATTGCTATAAATAATAGTTTGTACTATTTATTTTAGGTACATAATAAAGTGCATAATCTATTTTAGGTAGCTTAATAAAACATATTCATAATCTAAATATTCAGCTAAAAGGATAGAAACCGTGCAATTAAAATAAGGGATTTAATGTAGCACTACAAAGAAGAAAACTCTTAATTCTGTCTGATTTCATTTACTCGTGATTGATATATGGGTCACATAAAATTCATGTCAAAGATCTATGAGTGCTTGGCCTTTAGTTTAAACAACCTAGTCATGATTAACTCAACGTCAAAGGATGGGCTAAGAATTAAGGCTAAGCATATTTCAAATCAAAAGTAGTAAAAATTTAGTTTGAGTTCTAATTTCGAGTCTCAACCATCTGGGTATCCTCTAAGGAAGTCCTAAGGTTATATCCTAGGCTCTACAGGAATGGGAGAGGAGAGAATATAGACCTCATCAAAAAAAAGGTCAACATTAGCCGGTGCAAGTGAAAGAAACATAAGGACATTTGGACATGAGTGAAAATAAAGCCATGTGTAAAATTGTGTTTGGTTAAATTTCCCCACAGCAAAAGATATAAACAAGAAAAATAGTTGGAGATGTGAACAGGCTAAACGAGGATCCAAATTAAAGATGATAGTAAGCATTCTCACCGTCTAAATTTGTGATCAAATTTTAAAAAAGTTATGCCATAATCCTTATATCAAATAAAGGAATTTTACAAGTTTACACAAGTAAAACAATATCAGTTACAGTAGAAATAATTTTGTAATATAGTTGAGGATAAAATCTATAAATAGGTTATATTGCTCTAATGCAGACATGTCATCTAGAACCAAGAGAACATTGTCAAGCACTACTAATGGTGGATGGAAGGGGCTAAGAATCCAAGCTTTATACGTTGAGCTTTCATACCCAATCTAATTCCAAATGAAAATACTAAATGATTTACAACTCTTTGATCCTACCTTAGTATACAGGGCTAACTTTTTAAAAGTCCTTAGGAAATTGCCATGATTAGACATTGCTCATCTTGTGCAACCTTGTTTGTTGGCAGTAGTCACACAACAGAGACAACTTTGCTTCAGAATAATCAATTTGGAAATTATGAAAATACACGCAGGTTGCAGCAACACATAATTGATTTGGAGTATCATGCACTAATACCATGGGCCACTGGGTGGGCAGAATAGCTCATTAAAACCCAGTGTACACAATGCAACGGGAAAACACAATCACGCTCCATTGCATTTGTAGAAGTGGCTAGAAAATCTTGGCTTATTCATTCTTTTACTGTCTACTTAAACAAATTTATACAAAATAAATAAATAATTACCATAATAAACAAAACCTTTAATTATTTGTGGTCTGACTATTTAGTGATTGTTGATTCATGCAAATGAGATCATCCGTGTGCCCTTTCTTTTTTCTTTTTTTTTTTTTGTATATGAATACGTGGAAGAGGTATTTGCTTATAAGCTATGAATCCTTCAAATGAAATATTGCATTTTGCATTAATCATCAAAAATGAGTTACATAAGATACAAAAAAACATGCCCTTAGGCATGATCAAAGAGGCCCTGTCATCTTGAAAGAGGGTAAAATCTCTTAATATTCAGGGACCTAAGTGAGAGAAAAACGATATGAAAGAGCCCTTTAGGCACAAAAATGGATAGGTAGAGCTCCCGATGAACAAAATGAAAAATAACGTTTAAAAAGAGTAAGAAAAGCAAAAATGTAGCATAACTCTGAATTGCCCTTCCAAATCCTTTTGAGGCATCGAACCCTCATGTGGTTAATAATATTAGCAATACCGCCTTCAACATGAATACCTTTGGCCTCCAGCATCCACTGTTGGAAGATATCCCTAATAGAGACGATAGCTTGCAAATCCACAAATTCACTATCCCAGTGTTGCAGTTAACACCACGTAGCACGAATCAGCTCCCAGTTTTATCCCAGAGGATCACCCCCATATTGGCCCTATTATTAGGTAGAAACGTCACATCCACATTCACTTTGATCCAACCCGAGGCTAGCATCCCAATGCTCCGGAATGGGAGAGGAATGCGTATTGGTTAGCGCTTCAAGAAGAGTGGATGCCATAACCATAGGTGTAGCATGTGGTTGGCCATGTTTCTTTCCATTTCATGATCTCCAACACTGATGGACATTATGGCAATAAATACATGACAACTAATTTTTCTTTACTAAACCTTATTGACCTAACGGCTCTTAACACTCCCCATCAATTTGGAATGATAAAGGTCTACCATTTCAAGTTTAATTAAAATATCCCTCAATCGGGGGTTGTTGAGCCTTTTGGCAAATATGTCAACAAAGTGAAGCAACTGGGACTTATGGAGTGCAGAAAATTTCCTTTTTTTAATTCATATGTTATTAAATGTCGACAAAATATGCAGACGAATATATTGTTTAGAACCAAGAGACAAGCGAAAAAGGGGGGTTAATAATCCAAGCTTCGGAGCTGCAGTTTTGATACCCAAAGTAACGGGAAAATTCCATTCAAATCTAGAATTAAATTTTATTAGTCAACAAATGAACTTATAATAGATTAAGAGCTCTACCAAGCATGGATTACAACACATCAAACTTAACAAAATCACAGATAAAATCAATTTAAACATCTACAAATAGAAAAGTAATCATAGATTGCATTAGAATGTAGACCACTTCATTGGAGAACAACTCCACAAATCAAAGGAGAAGACTCAAGCAGAGAGGAAAAATTATTATACGCACACATAAAATCTCAAAATCAATATGTGATTTCAAGAAGAACTATGTGCAGGGACAAGAGCTGTAAGACGAAAATATTAAAATAGTCAAAGAAAATGGAAAAATAAAAACAATTGAAATTCAATAAAGTAAGTCATCTTCATCTTCTGTGCAACTCGAAGACAACAACAAATCAACAGATGCTCTAATAAATCAACAAATGCATGCTAAAATACGTAAGGACACAGACATGAGTGACAATCCTCAGAGAAAATGACTAAGTTTCTCGAAGATAAAGACAGGCTCATGGATGCTTTTGACAAGCCCATTGGACAAAAAAACTAATAGATAGACTTAAAAAAAAGGAGCAAAAATGATTTTAAATGAATGTAGAATAGGAAAAAAAAGTCCGCCAAGCGAAAATCACACATTTTCCGCATACCTTTAAGCAGCAATAAAGGTTGAACGTAATGAAATTGTCATAAGCTACAAAATAATACCATGCGATGCCTTACACCAATACAATATTAATAACACCAACTTTTTTAAAAGAGATACAACTAAAAATTTTAAGAAAGAATGATAAAAGGGCCCATTAAGTAATTTTCTAGAACATTCTTGGCTAGATTACAAGCGCTGATAGATGGTAAAGTAACTTTTATCATCTGCAAATTTGTATTAAGTCATACTTCCTCGCAAAAAAAAGGCCATTTATAACTGAAACTGCCAGAGACACTCACACGCTAATCTAAAATCAAGATAAAAGGGGTTACTGAGCATTTCCACTGTCTGAATGCCAGTAATAAAAAATTAAATATGAGATAGTATAATCCTTCTTTAAATATACATAAAGGAAGTTTTGCGATCTACCCAAAAAACGAAAAGAGTTACAAACGAAAAGAGTTACAACGGAAATAGATTTGGAATTTGGTTGATGTATAAACCTACAAGTTATATTGCTCTGCTACAAACATCTTCTCAGGACCAGCCGACCAATGTTGACCACTTCTAATAGTGAAGAAAAGGGAAGAAGAATTCTAGCATTGGAGATAGTAATTATTAATTATTGTTTCAGTTGTCAAANGGAGGATCACCCCCATATTGGCCCTATTATTAGGTAGAAACGTCACATCCACATTCACTTATATGTTATTAAATGTCGACAAAATATGCAGACGAATATATTGTTTAGAACCAAGAGACAAGCGAAAAAGGGNTATCAGACTAACCACAACAACATCTACCATCCAGAACAGCGTGAGAAGAGGAACCATAACCATGGCAAGGGAAACTCACCTTCGTATCANAGACTAACAACAACATCTACCATCCAGATCAGCGTGAGAAGAGGAACCCTAACCATGGCAAGGGAAACTCACCTTCGTATCACTTAGTAAGGTCAAGTGGCGTAACTGCCATTAGAGTGAGNCACAACAACATCTACCATCCAGAGCAGCGTGAGAAGAGGAACCATAACCATGGCAAGGGAAACTCACCTTCGTATCACTTAGTAAGGTCAAGTGGCGTAACTGCCATTAGAGTGAGGCTGCAGCTGAAGATTCCTCCTGCGATGCAGCGTAGAATGTGGAAGATTATATCTTAATCTTCTTAAAGGCCTCGCTCGGGGTTTCGATGTTGAGCAAAGCTGGCGAGCTCGATCCATTCGCATTCAAATAAAGCGCCAGAAAAGTGCTACGTTTCAACAAGAGGACACGTTCGAAGCCGGAGGTATAAGCCGCGACGAGTATGTGAAGGATGGCTGGAAATTCTGGCGGCGATAACCTTCAACGAAGGCGACCAGATATAGGGCAAACACAGAACTTCCGAGGGATATTTATAGGGGCCGTTTGAGCTTTTCTTATATATATTTTATTTTGAAATAAAATATATTTATACTGTAATAATTTATTTAGTTATTTTTAACATACTTATAATAAATTTTATATGTTATTAATATTTTTAAAAAATAATTTAAGTTGTATTCGAAAATACAAATAAATAAATAATGTGAAGAAATATACTAGATAAACCTATTTTTAAATAAAAATAAAAAATAAAAAATAAAAGTAAAAGAAGGAAATAAAAATGATCTCAAACAAATCCTTAACTAATGGAATTTCAATTTCATAAGTTTTTTATCATAAAAATGTATATTAAGATATGTCAGATGTTGGAAATTTATTGAATGGTGTATCAAATAGTTTGAATAAAGTTCGATCGAGATTGAAATAGGATTTCAATATGGTTCAAATAATATTTTTATTTTGGGTGTCAGATTTTAGCATTAATTTTTTGAACATGATTGGGCTACTGTTTTAACTAGGTTCTTATAGAATTATAATACATTTGATTATTGTTTGATCATTATTTAAGCGGATAACTTTTGCATTTATTATCTCTTTTATAATTGATTTGAAGTGTTAGGTTNGCTAGATAAACCTATTTTTAAATAAAAATAAAAAATAAAAAATAAAAAGTAAAAGAAGGAAATAAAAATGATCTCAAACAAATCCTTAACTAATGGAATTTCAATTTCATAAGTTTTTTATCATAAAAATGTATATTAAGGTGTGTCAGATGTTGGGAATTTATAAAATGGTGTATCAAATAGTTTGAATAAAGTTCGATCGAGATTGAAATAAGATTTCAATATGATTCAAATAATATTTTGATTATGAGTGTGAGATTTTAGCATTAATTTTTTGAACATGATTGAGCTACTGTCTTAACTAGGTTCTTATAGAGTTATAATATATTTGATTATTGTTTGATCATTATTTAAGCAGATAACTTTTGCATTTATTATCTCTTTTATAATTGATTTGAAGTGTTATGTTACTATAATTATAGTCATGTCTAAAATAAGAAAAAAAATATGATCAGAACAATGTGATAGAATATTGCTAGATTCATAATGTGTTATAAGGCGCAGCATCCGAGATGAACTATAATTTATCATTTACCCTAAAAAAGTTAGGTTTTACAGATAAACTGGATGTTGTTTGTCCATCTAAGTGAATCAATGAATATCATTTACCTCTAGGTAGCCCTACATTTGGTATAGTGTAAGATGGTATATAATACTAAGTTATGTTTTAATGTAAGACACCGCAACAAATTTTAGAGTGGTATATTAAAGCTTATTAGTGTTTATTATTACAAATTTTGGAACATTTTGTAGTANGGTTACGATAGTTATAGTCATGTCTAAAATAAGAGAAAAGTATGATTAGAACACTGTGATAGAATATTGCTAGATTCATAATGTGTTATAGGGCGCAGCATCCGAGATGAACTATAATTTATCATTTACCCTAAAAAAGTTAGGTTTTTACAGATAAACTGGATGTTGTTTGTCCATCTAAGCGAATCAATGAATCTCATTTACCTCTAGGTAGCCCTACATTTGGAATAGTGTAAGGTGGTATATAATACTAAGTTATGTTTTAATATAAGAGACCGAAACAAATTTTAGAGTAGTATATTAAAGCTTATTAGTGTTTATTATTACAAATTTTGGAACATTTTGTAGTATTTTAGTAATTATCTCATTGTATTCAACATTAAAGACAATAATGCAATATTTGGCTTTCTATATTTCATTCGTAAAAAATTTTATAAGCGTGTTGCCAAATATCTATGAAAAAAAGAGCATGTTGGTGCTTGTCAACCCAAGTAAGCTCGTACATTATTATGCAAGGTTTGATGAGAATGATTTGAATCACACTAAAGTTTCAATTGCTTATACAGTCAGCTTCTTAAGTCTTACATAAAAGTCATACTGTTTTATAATGAATACTATATTTAAATAACTTTAAATCAAATGTGACTCTAAATTTAATTTATAATATGATATATAATATTAGTTAACAAATAAGTGCAACTAGAATTGTTGTATGCTGGTAAATTTGCAACAGTATTGATACGTGCTAGAAAATTTGCGGCGGTTGAGTAATGGATTATCATTTTAGCGTTGTGCGATGATTCAACACACACTCATATGAAAATGAATCAAGTTGTGATAACACTATAACTTTTTATGTGGAAAACTCGTAAAGGGGAAAAACTACGGGGTCTGACCCAGTTATAAATTTTTACTATAAGTTGATGATTACAGATGTTCCTTGTCCCACAGGTGGGAAAGGGTTACTAGCTTTTCAAGTTACAATGTCGACTGACAACGTCTAGTCAGCGGTGGTTGACGGAGGTCGACGGTGATCAACGATAGTTGACGATAGTTGACGGTTGGTGGTGGTCGACAGAGGTTAGCGGTAGCTGACGACAGTCAATGACAGTAGGCGATAGTCGACCGTGGTTAGCGGTGATCGATGGAGGTTAGTAGTGGTTGTCCACGGTCAGTGGTGGTTGACGACGATCGACGATGACGAGGATGATCTTGGACTTGAGCTCCTTCTCAAAGCCTCAAGTTCCCTCTTAAGCCTCCTCCTTCTCATGTGAGGGGTGGGTTCTATGCATAGTGTTTTGAGTGCAATTAATGCAGTAATATGAATTATTTTGATCTGACGGTCCGGAGAGCCTCCCTTGATCATATGACATTTGATAGACATTTGAGTGTTTAAACGATATTGGAATTGACCAATCTTGGGCTTATTGGATTCATCTTGTCGAGTTGCTCGATTCGACTATGAACTCATTAGATTCGACATATGTTTGACCTTTCAAATGCCTCCAGAAATCATCCAAGAGTGGTTTAATGATTTGATTTGGGCTTGATTTGACTTAAATTTGATTAACTTTTATATCATTAGGTCTGTCTTATCAAGCCGATCAGTTTGACCATAAGTTTGCTAAAATCGAAGCTCTGGATGGCTTTTAATTGAAGTTTGAATGTTTCTTGTTTAAAAAATTGCAGCGAGATTCGTGCTAGCTCATGAAAATTTGATGGTGACGTAACAAGTATGGTGATATAATAATATTTTGATGTTACACAAAGACTTGTCATGCGCACAAGATAAAATAAAAGCTGATCAAGGAGACATTGTGGTTTTTACTTTGATAACCAAAAATGTTAAATACCACGGGGTCGAGCCCCAAATGAAATGATTTTATTATGCACATTTAGGCTGTTGAGAAAGGTGGAGACCCGGTCCACTTCCTATTACGACAGATTCTTTGATAAATTGATTCTAATTTATCNGCATTTTTCTAAGCGTTTTGCCAAATATCTATGAAAAAATGAGCATGTTGGTGCTTGTCAACCCGAGTAAGCTCGTACATTATTATGCAAGGCTTGATGCGAATGATTTGAATCACACTAAAGTTTCAGTTGCTTATACAGTCAGCTTCTTAATTCTTATATAAAAGTCATATTGTTTTATAATGAATACTATATTTAAATAACTTTAAATCAAATGTGACTCTAAATTTAATTTATAATATGATATATAATATTATTTAACAAATAAGTGCAACTAGAATTGTTGTATGCTGGTAAATTTGCAACAGTATTTATGCGTGCTAGAAAATTTGCGGCGGTTGAATAATGGATTATCATTTTAGCGTTGTTCGAGGATTCAACACACACTCAGATGAAAATGAATCAAGTTGTGATAACACTAGAACTTTTTATGTGGAAAACTCGTAAAGGGGAAAAACTACGGGGTCTGGTCCAGTAATAAATATTCACTATAAGTTGATGATTACAGATGTCCCTTGTCCCACAAGCGGGAAAAAGTTACTAGCTTTTCAAGTTACAATGTCGACTGACAACGTATAGTCAGCGGTGGTTGACAGAGGTCGACGGTGATCGACGATAGTTGACGATAATTGATGACGGTCGGCGGTGGTCGACAGAGGTTAGCGGTAGCTGACGACAGTCAATGACGGTAGGCGGTAGTCGACTGTGGTTAGCGGTGATTGATGGAGATTAGTAGTGGTTGTCCACGGTCAGTGGTGGTCGACGACGATCGACGATGACTTGGACTTGAGCTCCTTCTCAAAGCCTCAAGTTCTCTCTTAAGCCTCCTCCTTTCATGTGAAGGGGTGGGCTCTATGTATAGTGTTTTGAGTGCAATTAATGCAGTAATATGAATCATTTTGATCCGACGGTCCGAAGAGCTTCCCTCGATCATATGACATTTGATGGACATTTGAGTGTCTAAAAGATATTGGAATTGACCAATCTTGGGCTTATTGGATTCGTCTTGTCGAGTTGCTCGATTCGACTATGAACTCGTTAGATTCGACATATGTTTGACCTTTCAAATGCCTATAGAAATCATCCAAGAGTGGTATAGTGATTTGATCTGGGCTTGATTTGACTCAGATTTGATTAACTTTTATATCATTAGGTCTGTCTCATCAAATCGATCAGTTTGACCATAAGTTTGCTAAAATCGAAGCTCTATATGGCTTTTAATTGAAGTTTGAATGTTTCTTGTTTAAAAAATTGCAGCAAGATTTGTGCTGGATCATGAAAATTTGATGGTGACGTAACAAGTATGGTGATATAATAATATTTTGATGTTACACAAAGATTTGTCATGCGCACAAGATAAAATAAAAGCTGATCAAGTAGACATTGTGGTTTTTACTTTGATAACCTAAAATGTTAAATACCACGGGGTCGAGCCCCAAATGAAACAATTTTATTACGCACATTTAGGCTGCATACTTTATTTGCCATTGAATAGCCATAAGTAATATTGTACAAATGATGAAAGTGGTGAGAAACATTTGGTAAATGACAGTTACTTTACTATTGTGAAGGAATATTGATGGTAGAGGTCATGTGCCAAAAAAAAATCTGATAACAATGTGGCCAATAAAGGTGATATGACAATGGTGGTCTACAGACGGTGTTAATGGTTGTTGGGCAGCGCAAGTTTAATTATTGTTGTGACCTGATGGCAATAATCCATTGATGACGATGGTCAAACAGCAGTGGTTTGACTATGACGGGCCTACGATGGATGTATAACGGCAATGGTCAAATGGAAGTGTTTCATCGGTGATGATGGTGGTGGTCCAACTATTTTTATTAGACAGATGCGGTGATCAGTTGGTGGAGTTGGGGATGACAAGGACTTAACAGTGGTGGTACAATGGCGGTCATGCAACAGTAGTTCGACAACAAAGACTACTATGTTATTATATAAAAGCCTAATTGTGTCAATCAATTTTTCATTAAGCACTCTAAATTTTATTGTTCTTGCTTAATGTGAGTTTGACAGGGGTTCAAGGATGTCCCCTTTTTTAGGTTAAAGAGCATTGCCTTAAAATAAATTTATTTTTTTCATTGGGCGACGCAACACCATGATGCAACAACCTATCATTTACAACAACAGTGGCCAGAGATCTGAAGGTATGTTGCATAACTTATTCCATATATGGAAACTCGAGCACTCGACACATTCGCGTCGAGGGGAGCTCTGCAGTGTTCAATCTAAATTCAAAAACACCATAACATAACATTACAACATCTAGAGGTTAATGGCTTGATTCTGACTCTATATACATAGGTAAAATGCAATGCATTTGATTATAGCTTAATTTCCTTATATTTATTCTTAATTTGCAACAAAGTCAAAATCTTGATCCAAAACAAAAGCTAAGTAAGTTTTCCACTATGAAACAAATAAAAATACAATTATAATATTTAAATATGGGATACTACGCAGATATACATATCATTATCATGTAATATAGAACTTTTTAATTAAGCCCCGAATATCGAACCCACGGGGAGATTAGCAATATGCACTTTAGAAAACTAGAAAATTTAGAAATTTTAGATGACAAAAAATCTACTTAGCAAAATATTCTTACTTAAATTTAGGAGGCTAAAATAGGAATGCAAATTTTATTATTTTATGATTTTTTGTTTATGAAAATAAAGTATGCAACTGATTAACTTAACTATATATTTGCAAGAAGATGACAGTATAAGTAAAATATATTTTTTTCTTATCATAAATTAGTAATAAATAGAGAAATTCTATTGTGAAAGTATTCTAAACGTGTTGTGCCAGCAATAATATCCTTTACCCTTACTAGAGATGCAGTAAAGAACATTGATTAATCTATAGTTTTAATAGTCTTGAAGATCAGTTAGTACGGAAGATATTTGCTCTCACTCTAGAGCTCTCTCTTCTCCCTCCACTTGGGGGTTAACATCTCATATCAAAACCTAAAATTATAAATCAAATTGGGGGCTTTAGTCTGTCGCTCTAAAGTTTTCTAATTCTACACCATTGAAAAGTTTATTTTTCAATTTTTTTGCACTCAACCCCGTGAACTACATTCTCATCCATGAAATCAATATATAATTCTAATCATCTGTTGACTAAAAAAATATCATCTCAGATCTTACATGTTCTCGCAACAGATATTAACATCTTAATTGGTCAAATCAAGAAGTAAATGAAGTGCGATGTTTCAAATCATCACAACTTCTTCCAACATTGAAGTATAATACTTCACACGACTCTTTTTCAACACTTAATCACTTGTCATTTTAAGAAAAAAAAAAAACTACTCAGAATATATGGAGAAAACAAAACAACACATGAGTTTAAAAGTATAAATCATGCACACAAACAATAAATCTAAAATAAAACGAAGTACAGCCACAAAGATAAACACTTATCTCAAATCCTCTCCACTAAATGTCTTGAAGTTCCTTTGAACTATCTTCCTTCACTCACAATACAAACTAAACACTCAAAATAAAAAGAAAGTGGTCGGTGGTAGCGGCGACGATGGATGAATGATGGCTATAAAATCTAATGGGTGGCTGACATCTTGTCTTGATGATCAAAGTCTTCTTTTAATAAAAATCCAAAAGGTGTATTGGTGTCCCTTCAGAATATGTCTCCATTCAACGAATTTTCTATAAGTTGTCATCTCAAAAGCCAATTGAATGAATTTTCGTGTCCATGAGATATTTCTCATGTTTTTACCAAGGGTTGCTTCAAACAACTCTTAAAAAATTTATTTAAATTCAATTAATCATCAAATAATCACTTATGACGCTTAAGCACGTAGTACCTGACGCTTATGCGTCAGACCTGGGCACTTAGGTGCCCCAATTCATTTTTTAATATTTCTTTATTTTTTCTCCAAATTTGACCATTTTTCACTTATTTTAGCATATTTCATCCATTTGATTGTACGTGAAAGAAAAACACACAAATACATTTCATTAAAGTGCAATATCTTTAAAATAGGTATAAAAATGTGTATAAAAGCACTATATATTTTAGGTGTATCATGACCCATCGTTTGTAGGAGCGTTGCAATGTCATGTTGTAGCGTTCAAACACTAGTAATCATATTTTTTGCAATTCTCATTAAAGTTTCGATGTTATTGATCGAAAGTGTGCATGTTCTCTGTTTTAATGTTGAGGATGGTATTTCAATTTCTATTGTGTTGTGGTGAGAGGGAGGAGCATTCTTGAGTTATACTGTGTGAAGAGGCTTGAGTTTAGTGTAATTTGTAATGTTATCAACATTTTCATGGTATTTTTTCTGTGCGGCGTCGATCTGTAATTTATTACCATTCTTAGGTTTTTCCACATTAAATATTGATGTTCTTTGTTATATATGTGATTTTTTTATTTTACATGCACATGTTTAAATTTTTGTGTCGGTACTTTCAAATTAATTTTCGTATCTTTCACTTCAAGTTTTATCAGAGTGAGGTTTTATGAAGATCTTTTGTTCAGGTAGGAGCAATAACTCATGAAGTAACGTACAAGATTAAGAAGTTCAATGGTTCATATTTTTTTTTCTATAAAGTATAAATTGAAGAATTGTTACATTAGAAGAAATTGTATTTACCACCAGATGGAATCACTGAGAAGCAAGAAACCAATGACTCTACGAGAATGGAAAGTTCTTGATCGAATAATAATATGTTTGATCTGACTTTCACTTCTCTCGTACGTTTCTTTAAACATTATGAATGAGATGACAATAATTGATCTCATGATTACACTGCCAAAAATGTATAAGAAGTGTACAAGTTCAAGCTAGGTCTCACAAATAAGGGGTTATTCAATATAAAAATTGCATATTGAAACTCAGTGGTTGAACACTTGAATAACTTTAACGATGTGACAAATCAATTGTACTATGTTTGCATCAAATTTGATGAAGATGTAAAGGTGAAGTTATTCCTATCTTCATTCCAATTTATCTGAGATAAATTGATTTATGCTGTGGGTAACTCTTCATATGATATAAAATTAAATTGTGATGATGTTGTGAGATCGATCTTAATGAAGGAGTTCACAAGAAGGCGAGTGATGTAACTTTAAATTATGCATTCACCGTTGAAACTATGAGAATGAATCCGTACAGAAACATGAGGAGATAAAGATTAGAGTATGAGAGAGGAAAGTCAATGACTGGAAGAGAAAAAGATGGAGAAAAATGTTGGAATTGATGGAAGAAATGCCATTTTGAACGTGACTACAAAGCTCCAAATAAGGTTGATGGTTAAAGTCCATATATAAAATATCTACAAATGTCTTCGCATGAGAAATTCAACTTGAATCTCTTATTTTATCTCTATAGAACACTTAATCATTGAAATTAGATCCATGTGTGTCTATTTTTACTTGTCTTGACAAATAGATGTTTAAAAACTACATTCAATGCAAGGAATGTGTATTTAAGGGATAATGAGGGCTGCAATATTATTAGAAAATTTGATGCTAATATCAAGTCGTAAGATGAATCAATTTGAAAAAATTAATGAAGTTATACATGTTTCATGATTGAAAAAAAAACTATTTTATGCGTGTCAGCTTACAAGGATAAGATACCCGACAACCTTTGTAGGTGATTCGTGAAATGTTATTGAAGGTGTAGTGGCAACGACTCGATACAACATCAAAGGCATCATTTATATGACTAATGAGATGTGAAAATTCATTAAAGTAGCTGAAACAAAAGTTGATACAGGTCTTTGGCACAAATGACCTAGCCATGTGAACAAGAAATGTATGAGTCCCTCATTCCTAAAAACAAACTAAAATGTTTAAAGTTTATAGATATATATTTTTGTAAAAATTATGTTAACCATAAGCAAAAGAATGTTAGTTTATCTAAAATCGGGTAAAAGTTGAAAACTAAAATACGAAACTTATTGCATACTGATATACGGAGTCATAATCCTTGTTCTTTCCATCAGAGGTTCTTAACACATTGTCCCTTTTACTAACGATCACTTTCACTTTCTCGTATAAGTTATATTGAGTCAAATCCCAACAAACCAAGCTGAATTCCAATTAAACTTACCCAATCATTCCCTTAGGTCCTTAATGGCCAACCAAGTGACTTGGACATAGAGTGAACCCAATTTGAGGAGAACAAGCTCTAATAATGTCTCCAAATACTTCCAAATTCACCCAAAATCTCAAAACATGTAAGATTTAACCCTTCATTTGCCTTGGACAAATGCTTGGTTTTTCTTCGAGCCAACCCACGACACATTCAAGCTTTCAAACTAATTAAGACTAAGAAAGTGACAAAACTATCAAAGTCAAAAACGATGGTTCACCCATAACTCCAAAACCCTCATTGCCAGACGAAAAATATGTCACTAGACCACCCCATTATGATCANTAAGCTTTCAAACTAATTAAGACTAAGAAAGTGCCAAACTATCAAAGTCAAAAACGTTGGTTCACCCATAACTCCAAAACCCTCATTGCCAGACGAAAAATATGTCACTAGACCACCCCATTATGATCAATCAAACATAATCTTGAGCTCTTGGAT
Organism: Phalaenopsis hybrid cultivar; assembly: GCA_002079205.1. Lineage (NCBI taxonomy): Eukaryota > Viridiplantae > Streptophyta > Magnoliopsida > Asparagales > Orchidaceae > Phalaenopsis > Phalaenopsis hybrid cultivar. The sequence goes on from JXCR01072418.1 coordinate 21,807, forward strand.
CTAACTTGGGCGGCTGCAACGATTGAACAAAATTAATTTTTTTGTTCACTTAGGGGACTCTATACAATTCTAAAAAATTAAATCAAATTCACTCAAAACGTTCACCACCGTTTAAAAAACAGTAATGAACCGTCTTCACAAAAAACAAACCACTCTAACCGCCTAAACCATGAAGGCCTCCCACACCCTTGAAGACAATTTTAAATTTTTTTTTTTCAAAGGAGATCGAGTTTGATTGAAGCATTGGAGGATATTGTGAAGGTCAAACAAGGTAAATCGAGCCAAACATTGGAAGGAGGAAACATTGGAGTAGGGCATTGTGAATAGACTGTTCAAAGTAGGATCATGATTTAGGTCATCTTTAAGATTCAATCTCTGTATCAAGCTATTCATGGAAAAAAGCTGTTATGAATTTACACATCTAACTTCTTTATTGATCTTGCACATTTTTTATGAATTTATATATCTAACATATGAACTTTTATAATCAGTCCATAACCAGAATAGATGCAAGGAAGATTTACATAGATCCACTAATTTCTTACATATTTATATACACAACATCTAAATGTCAATTTTTACACACATACTAGACCATATAAGCAAGAAAATGTGTATTTTACTTTTAAAAAATTTAAATGATGTTATTTTTGTTGCATTTTAAAAAATTAGGTGGTATGAATATAAACACTAAAGTTTATCAATTAGACATGCAAATGCGTATAAAATAGGCGGCACACAAGTAAATGCTCCCAAAAAATAGGCATTTTTAAAAAAATATCACTCATTGCCTATGTATTTACATATCTAACTCCCAAGCTTCAATTTTATATAAAGGCAACCTTATTATTACTCGAAAATGCATGTTTCACTTTTTAAGAGTTAAAATAGTAATATTTTTCATGTGATATGTAAAGTTTGAATGATACAAACGTAAGAAAATATTGTTTTTATATATAAGAATAAACTTTTATCATCTGACATGAATCTTAAGGCATGACACATATCTTGAGGAAATTTTTTTTGCATGAAATGTTCAAACTTTAATAATAAGTAAACCAAAAGTCCGATTTAAGCAAACTTATAGCCAAACAAACTGGATCGACGAGACAAACCTACAACAACAACAACAACAACAAAGCCTTAATCNCGAAACAATGGAGTAGGGCATTGTGAATAGACTGTTCAAAGTAGGATCATGATTTTGGTCATCTTTAAGATTCAATCTCCATATCAAGCTATTCATGGAAAAAAGCTGTTATGAATTTACACATCTAACTTCTATATTGATCTTGCACATTTTTCTTATGAATTTATATATCTAACATATGAACTTTTATAATCAATCCAAAACCAGAATAAATGCAAGGAAGATTTACATAGATCCACTAATTTCTTACATATTTATATACACAACATCTAAATGTCAATTTTTACACACATACTAGACCATATAAGCAAGAAAATGTGTATTTTACTTTCAAAAAATTAAAATGATGTTATTTTTATTGCAATTTAAAAAATTAGGCGGTATGAATATAAACACTAAAGTTTATCTATTAGACATGCAAATGCGTATAAAATAGGCGGCACACAAGTAAATGCTCCCAAAAAATAGGTATTTTTTTTTAAAAAATATCACTCTTTGCCTATGTATTTACATATCTAACTCCCAAGCTTCAAATTTATATAAATGCAACCTTATTATTACTCGAAAATGCATGTTTCACTTTTTAAGAGTTAAAATAATAATATTTTTCGTGTGATATGTAAAGTTTGAATGATACAAACGTAAGAAAATATTGTTTTTATATATAGGAATAAATTTTTATCATTTGACATGAATCTTAAGGCATGACACATATCTTGAGGAAATTTTTTTGGCATGAAATGTTCAAACTTTAATAATAGGTAATCCAGAAGTCCGGTTTAAATAAACTTATAGCCAAACAAACTGGATCGACGAGACAAACCTACAACAACAACAACAACAACAAAGCCTTAATCCCACTACGTGGGGTCGGCTACATGAATCATCCTTTCACCATTGCGTCCTATTTAGTGTCATATTTTCATTTAGTTCTAGTAAATTAAGATCATTTTTAACCATTATTGAGTCCACTTAATCCCACTACGTGGGGTCGGCTACATGAATCTTTTTTCTCCATTGCGTCCTATTTAGTATCATATAGACAGACCTAATGATACCAAAATTTGTCTAATCCGAGTCAAATCAAGTCAGATAAAGTCAATAAACCATGATTCAAAGCTTTCATATATATATATTTGGAAGATTAAACAGATATCGTATATGGTAAGCTCATGGTTGAATCGAGTGTATCGACAAGACGAATCCAACGAGCTCATGATCACTAAATTCTGACATCTTTAGGGCCCTCAAATGTCCATCAAATGCCTTTTAATCAATAAAATCTTTTCGGTTCGTCTATTTGAAGTGTTTCATATTCCTTAATAAATTGTAGGCTTGTAGACATGACTACTCTCTATTGAGAGGAGAAGAAAACTCAGAGTCATGAGGAGAGCATGAAGCCTAAAGAGAGAGTTTGAAGCTCGGAGAAAGGGTTGAAGTCCAACATTGTCTTGTCCCCAACGACCACCAACCATTGATCACAGGCCTCCGCTGATCAGCATGGATCGCCACCCACTTCTTAGGACAAATTAATATATGCACTGAAGTTGTAACTCAATAGAACATATAACCATTTTCTGTCTTGTTGGACAAATGATTGTAACTGCAATCACCAATTTCTAGTGAATTTCTGCAACTAACTTCATGTTTTTTTACCTTTATGAATTTTCCGCATAAAAATCTAAGTAATTTACTAATCTACTATTTGTCAATTTTGCAGCTTGCATCAAATTTAAATAATATATATGTAAATATATGGCACTGGGCGGTATGTTTATAAATGGCCCAAGCAAATTATCAAGACTAACCCGCGACTATTCGGATAGTTTAGGATTANGTGGTCATTCAGTAGTGTTCTCAGATAATACTTGGAAGGTTATTAAAGGAGCATTAGTTCTGGCTCAGGGTAAGAAAACTGACACACTATATATGACTGCAGGTTTACTCAGGCGTGAAAACATTAGTCAGAGGTGCATTATGGCGAAGCAGAAGAGAGTCAGTTTCTTAAAAGGTGGCAGAGCACCAAAGACAGAAAAACTGAATTTTGTACGGACATATGGTGGAGAATCACATAGTTATGAAAAAGTCTTGCAANAGAACTCAAACAGAGGAAGATCAAAATCAAAGTCTGGTCAGCAGGTAACCTGCTGGAATTGTGGCAAAGTTGGCCGCATAAAAAAGAACTGCAGAAATCTCAAGAAGGAGAATGATGACGCAAATGTTGTAACTGAAGAAATACATGATGCGCTATTGTTGGCGGTTCACAGTTCTGTTGATGACTGGATACTGGATTCAGGGGCTTCCTTCCATACATCTTCCCACCGGGAATTAATGCGGAATTATGTTGCAGGCAACTTTGGGAAGGTATATCTCGCTGATGGAAAAACTCTTGACGTGGTGGGGATNTTGCACACTACATCCCTTATCCAAATCCCCAGCGCTCGGTCCCAGCCCTCTATCTGGCTTCCAACCCACGCGAGGAAGAGCTGAGAAGTGGCAATGGAGTCGAAAAGGGGGACAATCCCGATTCATACGCGACAGAGAAGTGGGGGTTCCAGTAACACGGCCTCGTCTTCNTACATTTTTTAGCACTACTATAGTGGCAAAGGTTACTATCAGCTTGATATGCTTTAACAATATATCATAATTAAGTTTCCATTAAGCTTGATTATGAGCATGTACGCTTAACATTTAGTAATCTTAAGCCAAATCTAAAAGAGGAAATCAATTATACATGCTTTGCATCGTACATATTCTTTCTATATAATTAGTATAGCTCTCTAGATGGGTTCAAATAATTTCTCTGTGATGGTATCAAAACCTCCTACTCTACTCGCCCAAGTTCCATCTTCTTGCATCATGATTTTAGACTTACGTGCATCTCTTGTTCATATTGATTACATTATCTCATGCCAGCACCAGCCTCGTTCCATCTCTCTTGTCCATCACACTTAAAATCTTGTCCATGAGGCTCGTGGTGAGTTCTTATCGTAGATGTTTGGTAAGCCCTTCTGCGAGAACTCTCAATGGTCTCTCATTGCAATGGAAGTGTGGTGAGCCTTCATATTAAGTCCTTGTGGCAGGCTTTCAATGAGCCATGTCTTATCTCATTTGCAGCGTTTGCTGTTCTTCTTCTCCTTCAAAGGCACAAAATCATGCACTGCCATCCCAATACATGTTAGAAACTCTCTTTCGCTTTATAATGCCAAAGGCTCTTTTGGGTCTCCCTAATAGACTCCTCAGATGACAATTTATTTTGTTTGGATAATCATCTCTTGTGGGACGTTTTAGAAAAATTCTTAAAAGGACTTCATGAAAATTATGCTGGATCTTTCATGTGTAAGACTCTCATGGAAAAATCACTGTACCTAAAAAATTTAATTTTAGTTATTTGTCATAAGCGAAGAAATATGTGCACACATTTATGGGAGCGATCCCTTTTCCGTTGAATTTTTTAGATTGGCTCATTGATAAATCAAAGTTGCATGAGTCCTTGCATGTATCTTTAAATCCATTGATCAAAAGATCATCCTTAATCTGCGGCCATCCAAGATAGTTAAAGATATTTGAGAATATTTATAAAAGATTTATAAACAAAGCAGTGCATACATGCATCTTAGGTTATAATATTGAATTGTTAGTAACAATCAAGGATATTTTTTTCTTCCACGTTTATTTAGCTTAATTTTAGAATATATGGTTTGAATTTATTGATATAATTTTTTGTAAGATACTTGTTGAAGCACTTTGTCTTTTGAGAGCTTCACCAACAAATACAAGATATATTAATTTTTGATGAAATTTTGTCTAGAATTTCAGGCTTTGTCGGCGCTTAAAAGGGGAGAAAGTTATGTTTGGGGGTCGCCCGTAAGAAGCTGTCGGCAGCCGAAATCGAAATCCCGTCGTCCGCTTCGGAAGGACTTTTTAATTTACGTATATATATAATTTTAGAAAAATATGAAATCAAACTGACCTCATATTTTTCACAGTTTAAATTACTGTACCTCAAATCCTGTATCTATCCCGAAGGATAAACACAAGACTTAAGGATGAGGCTCAAATTTTTAGAAAAATATGAAATCAAACTGACCTCATATTTTTCATAGTTTAAATGAAAGAGCACTGTTTAGAAAAATATGAAATCAAACTGACCCCATATTTTTTATAGTTTAAATGAAAGAGCACTAAACCTCAAATCTTGTATCTATCCCGAGGGATAAACACAAGATTTGAGGGTGAGGCTCGATCAAATAAACTAAGAAAGATATGACATCCCCTGTATCTACCCCGAGGGATAAACACAAGACTTAAGGATGAGACTCGATCAAATAAACTAAGATACGAAATCAAAACTGACCTCATATTTTTCACAGTTTAAATGAAAGAGCGCTCTACCTCAAATCCTTCCCGAGGGATAAACACAAGACTTGAGGATGAGACTCGATTAAATAAACTAAGAAAGATATGACTGAAATCAAACCGACCTCATATTTTTCACAGTTTAAATGAAAGAGCACTCAACCTCAAATCCTGTATCTACCCCCATATTTTGCACTATACCTCAAACCCTATATCTATCTCAAAGGATAAACACAAGACTTGAGGATGAGGCTCTACTGTACCTCAAATCCTGTATCTATCCCGAAGGATAAACACAAGACTTAAGGATGAGGCTCAAATTTTTAGAAAAATATGAAATCAAACTGACCTCATATTTTTCATAGTTTAAATGAAAGAGCACTGTTTAGAAAAATATGAAATCAAACTGACCCCATATTTTTTATAGTTTAAATGAAAGAGCACTAAACCTCAAATCTTGTATCTATCCCGAGGGATAAACACAAGATTTGAGGGTGAGGCTCGATCAAATAAACTAAGAAAGATATGACATCCCCTGTATCTACCCCGAGGGATAAACACAAGACTTAAGGATGAGACTCGATCAAATAAACTAAGATACGAAATCAAAACTGACCTCATATTTTTCACAGTTTAAATGAAAGAGCGCTCTACCTCAAATCCTTCCCGAGGGATAAACACAAGACTTGAGGATGAGACTCGATTAAATAAACTAAGAAAGATATGACTCGAGGGATAAACACAAGACTTGAGGGTGAGGCTCGATCAAATAAACTAAGAAAGATATGACTTCCGTTTGGTCTGCGAAACCGTTTTATTTGCCGACAAGTTCCCCTATTTAATACAAAGAATTGGTTTTTTTAGACTGGTTTGGGAAAGCTCCTATAAGGGCAAGTCTCTATAGTTAATTACATCTTAAATGACCTAGATCACCTAAGAAAACTCTCGATAAAAATCAGGGAATAATATCTTCAAAGAAGTTAAAAGGATAGGGCTTTTCAACGAAATCTGACGAAGAGGTGTGAAAAGAGAAAGACTCAAATCTGGAACATTTGTTGAGGAATCCAAATGAAGAGAAACTAGGGGAGGCCACAGATCCTGAGGAGAACCTCAGTGACTTCCCAGTCTATCCTATGATTTGACTCCAATTTTGAGAAGAGACTATTAAAGTGTTTCATCCTGCCATTTTTATTTAATTAGGGCTTATATTTGCGTGACAGAGTCACACAAATTGCCTAGAAGATATGAGGGTTTACGTCGTATCGGACGACAACCTCAGAACCTAGAACGAGTTAGGGCTTAAATCGTACAATAAAGCTGTACGAATGCCTAAAGAAAAAGGTGGAGGATTTATGTTGCGCTAGGCAAACAACCTCGAAAACCTATGGATTGTTGTTTAATTTCTAGGAGAAGGAATGATTTTGCTGGGGAAGACATGTTCTGCTGTTGAAGATGGCCGTGCTGCCCACCGCGCTAGCTCCAAGCTCCTCGACGTGACGAGTTTAAGTTTTCTAGGGTGTCCAGTTATAGTATCAGATCAAACGACCCTATGGTTGTAGTCCTCTAAACATCCTATGTAAAAAAAAGTTAAACATGTTTAAAGTTATAAGATGTAAAATGCGCGATGCAGGAACAAACAGTAGCATGCAAGGAAACAGTAGTAGGTAAAAACAGGAGCAGTACAACATGCTATACATGAAAGACAGTAACAGGTAGAAACATGACAAACGTAACATGCTATACAGGGAGAACAATAGCAAGTAGAAACAAGAGTAATATGACATGCTTTACAGGAAGAACAGTAGCAAGTAGAAACAGGAGTAATATGACATGCTATACAGGAAGAACAACAGGTAGGAACAGAAAAATATGCTATACAGGAAGAACAACAGCAGGTAGAAACAAGAAAATTAAGTGCTGTAAAATGTAAAGCAAACCTGTACGCCCGTAGGATCCGGTGTCCCTTAAGCATAACAAACCTAAATACATCTCAAAAAGCAAAGTCTGGAAGAAAACGTCATCCAGGAAATCCGAGGAAAAGCGGAAAAACTCGAGAGACTCGACGAAAAAGACTCAAGTGAAAGNAGCAAAATCTGGAAGAAAGCGTCGTCTAGGAAATCCGAGGAAGAGCGGAAGAAACTTGAGAAAATCAACGAAAGAGACTCAAGTGAAGGAAAATCCTCAAAACTCTTGGTAAAATCCCGAAAGAAAAGAAAAGTAACACGAATGCTCCGTCCCAAAAAAAAAACTTCGATAAAACAAAAGAAAATTTCAAGTGAAGGGGACCGCAAGCACTCGTATGGGACTAGANAGGAGGACCGCAAACACTCATATGGAACTAGATTCAGCTATATTTATTCTGAGGGACCACGAAAGCTACTCGGTCACCTGAATGTATAGAACCCGTCACTCGTCTAGAAGTGTGTCTTGAACCTCACTTAGGGGGCNTAAGAGGGAAACACTCGTATGGGACTAGGCTCAGTTATATTTATTCTCGAGGGACCACGAAGGCTACTCGGTCTCCGAATGTATAGAACCCGTCACTCGTCTAGAAGTGTGTCTTAAACCTCACTTAGGGGGCTATTTCCCAGCCTGAACAGATATTCATCAGGTGGACAACCAATTTTAAAATGTATTTTTAAAATTTATGTTTTTGACATACACACAACTTCTTAAGCATGCAAATAAGAGTTATCCATTTTGTTTCATGGAGAAGTATATTTTGTTTGAAAGTAATTTATCAAAACTTATCTTTTCTCTTTTTATTTTTGGGTATAGGACTGCCAACAACCTGAGGAGGTTCGAGCCGACTACCGGACTTATGTTGGTGAAGGATACCATATCCTATTGTTCATCAAATGCCTGGATCTTGATGTTATANNNCATCAACCTTAATGCTAATAATTACCAATGCTCTACCCTTTTTTGGCTTGGCTTGTGGATTATGATGCATCTGATCATGGTCCTTGTTTCTTGCTTCTTTTTCATGATTTTTAACCATATAACATATATTTATTCAACTTGCTTGTAGTAATTTCAACCTTTTTGATACTATTTGGGATATTAGTTTTTTCGTGAAAGATGTTTTCGTAATTATTTAACTTTTTTATCAATATTATCTAAATAGGAACATAATAATTATGATTTTTTGTTTTTTTGTGATGGATGTATTGCATTTGATCTAGTGATGGTGAGAATACTCATGAAGGGGTTTTAAGTTAGAAGATTATTTTCTTGAATCCTTTCATTTCAGATTGTCTTCGTTGTACCATTGTAAATAAAAATAATTACATGTCTTTAATGATCATGCCTTTTGAATCCTATTTTATTCTCATTTGTTGAATTCTTGTTTTAGGGAATAAAGATTAATTATCTTCTTCTTTATGGCTCAACATATAAAATTGAAAAAAGAAACACCTTTTCTTTTCCATTACATGCTATTCATGCTGCAAATTGCTTAGAATTATTTCATAGTAATGTATGAGGTATTAATTATGTTATATCACATATGAGTTATCAATAGTTTGTAACATTCATTGACAATTACACAAATTATACCCGGTTTATTTTCTTCGCCATAAATCTAAAGTATTCATTATTATTTAGAAATTTGTAGCCTACATTGAAATTCAATTTTTGTCTAGTATGAATCTGTTATATTTTATCCTTGAGGTGACTATATATCACTTGAATTTTATGATTTTTTTTAAAGGGGAATTATGTTTCAATTGACATGTTCTTATAGACAACAAATTAGAGTTGTTGAATATGTGAACTGTCACTAATTTGTTGTTGTTCGAACAAATTTGTTGCTAAAATCTTTTGCTAGCCTAAATTATGGGTTGAAGCAAGGGGCATGTCAACTTATTTAATTAATAGATTATCATCGCATGTCTTGAAAATGACTATCCTTTTTATCATCTCTTTTATAAGTATCCTAAATATCACGATATGCATATTTCTTGGTTTTGTTCTTTTATCATTTAATGGTCATGAACGCCATAAACTCTTTGCTTATTCAATTTAATGTGCATGTATAGGTTATAGAACTCATAGTAAGATTATATTTGTTATGATCCATGCTCCAATGCATCTCGTCACATTATTCTCTTTGCACATAAAATTTTCTTCCCCACTTATATTGGCCTTTGCCAAGTATATATGTTCTTCTTAATTTTGATAAATGAACTTCTATTCCTGAATAATTCAGACCTGTATTTGTGTATGAAAGAAAATTTTCAACTTTATCACTTTCGAGCCTGGCCCATTATTTAAGGTCTCGCATATTGATTTTCCACCTAAGCCCAATAGTTGGAATTTGGTAACTGTTCCTAATGGTCTATCTGAATCTTTTTCCTTTAAATTGGCATGCTTTTCACACATTGGCTTCAATTCATATTCATTCAGCCAATTCAAAAAGCTGGTAAATTTGGTTGTTGCAAGGAAACTATGACTGAGCAACTTTGAGCTGTTGAGGATAATCATACATAAGAAAGCGTTCATTGCCCTCCAAGTGCTAAAACCAATGGTTGCTTGGGTTTACTTGACCAAGCTTTGATGATACTTCAGATTGCTATAAGGCATGATTAGTTTGTTACAAAAGAAGACTTTGGGGATGGTTATGAATTAACTTTTGCTCATGTGGCTAAATTGACTATCATAAAAATGATCATCTCATTGTTTCTTTACAATGATTGCTACTTCTCTAAATAGATGCTCAAATTTCCGTTCTTCATTGTGATCTGAAGTAAGAGATATACATGGTTCTTCATTGTGATCTCAAGTAGGAGATATACATAGTTCTTCAACCCGGCATTTGTGTATCCTCGCATTCTGCACTGTGCGGACTGAAGTGCTCTCTTTATGGAGTAAAATTGGCCCCTCCTCTCATATATGGATTTATAATTTTTTGTCAAACTTCGTTTCACTTTCAAATATGGTTAATCTGATCCATATTTATTTCTCTACTAGAATTCCAATGGTATTACTTTTCTCCTATTGCATGCTGATAAAATCATCATTAGTTGTTGCTTGCGATGTATTCAAACCGCATTCCATATAATAAATCTTGGTGCTTTTACTTTTAAAGTTTGGAAGTTCTTACCAATCCATATGTATTTTTTTAACCAATAAAAGTGTAAGCACATTCTTATTACCTCAGCTAACCTTCCAAAAATTTTCCCTGCTGGTATTTTATTAGAAATAAACACAAAGTATCATAATGAGGTAAGTAGTTTTCTCCCTCATCCCTTCATATTTCTACAATTAATAGACTCGTTAAATTTTTGACATTTTGCTCAAAGTGATATATCTTTTGTGGTTCAACATGCTAGTAAATTCATGCAAACTCTTTGCAATTTATATTTAGTTTTTGTTAGTTCAAACATTTACCATCTTATCAGGAATCGGAATTGTGATTTTATATAATAAGTTATTTTAATGGGTTACTCTCATCATCTTATGATGTATGGTGATATTGATTGTGCCAAGTGCCCTTATACTAATGCTTGGTCATAAGATGCAGTCATTTTTTGGGAACTTTTTGATCTCTTAAGATTAGAAAATAACCTCTTGTGTTTAAATTATCTACTAAAAGAGTGTTTCTTTTGGTTTTTTGGTTCGAATGAACTAGATTTTCTGCTGTTCGAATCGAGTGTTGGACCACTCATGTTCTAAACTGCGGCAACTCCTTTTATTAAAAATGCGAACACGGCAGTGACCCCGCATACCATGATCCAGTCTTTTATTTCCCTAATTTATCTAGGCAAAAAGGTCCCTTGTTCGAAAAACAGCCCCCACTCCTGCCCTAGCTCCATTTGCAACTCATCTTCGCTAGAACGATTACAAGAAAGGACCCATCCTTCGTGATTCTCTATCGCTGCATCCCTCTTTAATACAAGATAAGATCCTGCATTTCATTCTCATCGGTTTTTTTTTTTGTTTGTTTTCTTTTTTCTTGTTTTTTTGGAATGTATTTTTGACATAATGTATAGTATCAAATTTGCTGTAATTTTTACTTCCCTCGAAGCCGGCTAACGAGCCCCATCACCGAAACTTTGAATGTTCTCTAGAAGTTGCCACAATTCTGTTTTGCCGTAATTTGTTTTTGCTGCTTTCTAAAAAATTTTAGTGTTGAGATTGAACTTTTGACAATATTAGGACGCACAAGCTCGAAAATTCAGTTGTTTGACCTTTAGAAAGAAAAGGAATTTTTAATATCCATAACAATTTTTAAAATTCCACCGCAAGTCTATGACTTCTGCATGTACTTGCAGCTGCTTTATGTGCTCTGTATTTGGAGAATCATCAGCTTCTAGGCATCTTTCCTCATTCTTTTTTACTTTCGATTAGGAGATTCTTTAATCGTGTTTCTCCACCATTTTACCTTAAATCTGATGTATTTTATTTGAATTCACAATTCTAAGGAGCTATTCTTCTTCATATTTCCCTTCTCCTCTTGATGTTTTATTTCTGCTTTTTTACTTCGAAGAAGTTTGGTATTTTTGGTATGACGATTTGGGGGAGAAAGATGAGGGCATATATAATTAGCTCTCATTAGTTGTACTTTTATTGAAAATGGATTTTCGTGCATATTTATACAAATGAACATAATGTTGGAACATTTTGCTAACCATATTTTGTTTAGATGTTAGATTTGTAAATTCATACGAATTGTGTGGCTCACATGTAAAGCTTCATAAAAAAAATTATAGTTGGATCTCAAATAATAGCTGTGAATTTTGCTAGTTTTACTTTCATGTGTTACTGTGATATCCATTGTTTGTCTAAAACATGAACTGTTGTCTATGTTTTCACTTTTATTATGCAGTCGCACTTATTGTGCAAATTTAATAAAGTCATATTTATGTTGGGATAGGGTTAATGATTCCGATGATAATAATTAATACATGCCATAGTTGTCAAAGTTGTCTTAAAAATCAATACTCAACATTGAAACTTTAGATCTCACCAACTTTGATTTAGATGTATTTACAAAAAGAAATAACAAAATTATTTTAAGGAATCATTCATTTCTCTTTAATATTCGATAATCATTATATTGAAATGTTTGATGTGTCTTTTATGTTTTATATAATATATTTTCTCATGTTTTTTGTTTGATTGATGTAAGGAACTTTGAATTGATTAATTATTTTAATTTGTTCTAGAAAAAAATGAAGAATATTTATTATTATCATATAATTGAAACATTGTGCAACATAGGAGACAACACATCATCAAATATAAAGGAAAAAGAAACAAAGATGATTTTTTGAGACATTTGTTTGAAGGAGATTGAATTAATAAATAGGTCAATAATATATTTCAACAAATAAGATTGGTAAACCATTACAGAAACAATTCAAGAGATAATTAAAAAATTATATGATCAAACTTAATTAAAGAACAAATGAATCAATTTAAAAACATTAGAAAATCTGGAAAGAGATTTAAAGAAGATCAACTAAACTTGAGTGAGATCCAACTAAAAACATCATAGATGCATCAACATATTGGTGGAAGAAGCTTGAGGTGAAATAAATTTTAAGTTATTTGTATTTCTATTTCATCTATACAGACTTATTGGAGATAACTTTTGCTTACGATTGTAGAAATTACAGGTTATGCCTAAGAAGTTTTGGTTTGGTAGAATCGAACATGAGTTACAGAAACTTGGCCATTGGCCTCATATTTAGTGGTGTTGTTGACTGATGAACATGTTTGGACTCCTCAAAGTTTGCAAGGACGCAGAGAGAGTCCAATTAATTTTATTCAAAGTTGTTCACATGATATAAATGAGTATAATGAATCTAGTCATGATAGGACTCTACATTCTTTAAAAGCAAGGACGATTTACAACAAAAAATTGGCCTTTATATAAGAAGTTAAATATGATAATTAGTTACAACATGCACACATTTGTCTTTTGAGGCTAACTTTGTGCAACCATCAACATCTATTACTAATATAATAAAGAAATTACAACAAATAACTAAGCGTTATGAAGATATTTTCTTATATCTGCACTCACTGAAGATACTTGAAGATTTGGTAGAGTTTTTCACATTCACGGTTGTTGACCTCATTTTTAGTGAGGTCTTAGTCTCGTACTCTTAGAACCTAGGATCTAGCTTTAAGAGTTCTTATTGACCATCCTAACGGACTAGCAATGGTGCCCACCCCCCGTAGAACTTCAGGCCACTTCTTGACTCATTTTTGTGAAGAACTCGCATGAGTGGTTCCAAGCACTCAACTTTTAGTTGCAAGGGCTAAGGATCAACATGTAGAGGGCCCGAAAATGAGTTCCTATAGGATCAAACAGCCTTAGGTGAACCCTTTGTGACTCGATTACTCGTGAACGCCGCAATTCGCGCACTCACTGCATCACACACGACTTTGACTTGAATCGACTCGCCCGTCAGCAAACTTGTCTGGACGACCCCGAATGACGAAACGGACCGCACCGACTCGTCCGGAACATCAACTTTAGCTAGGAAGGACAGCCACATTGTTATGGTTTCGCGCGCGAGCGACTAACACGGATATCAATGCATTTTTTTAGCGGTGCGCGGGCCCGAGCTCAACCCAGGTTCAATTCGGGTTTGATTCAGGCTGAACTCGGACTGAACACGGGCTAGACACTAGCTCACCTGAATTTAAAGTTCAAATTTCAAAATTTGAATAAATTATTTAAATGCTGCCTTAATTAAAATTAATTCAGAGGTTAATTATTTCCATTTAATCCTCCTTGCATTTGGAAATAATTTATTTCCCCGCCAATTGCTCTCGAGTAANCTAGTTTTCTAAGATGGTCCATAGGAATTTCTAGAGCTAGAACCTAGGCTCTAAGGAGGAGAAAGACCTCACAAAAATGATGTCAACAACGGTGTTGATGATAAAGACACACCGAAGATAGAGCAGAAAGATACCCTATCCTATAACATCAAGATCCAGACATTTGATGAACAATAGGATATGGTATCCTTCACCGACATAAGTCTAGCGGTAGTCGGCTCGAACCTCCTCAGGTTGTTGGCAGTCATATGCCCGGTAGCGTAATCGACTCGTGGAAAACAAAGATTTCTAATAAAAAAAAAAGATAAGTTTTGATAAATCATTTTCAAACGAAAATATACTTTTATACGAAACAATATTGATAACTCTTCTTTGCATGCTTAAGAATTTGTGTGTATGTCAAAAACATAAATTTTAAAAATACGTTTTAAAATTGGTTGTCCACCTGGCGAGTACATGTTTAGGCTGGGAAATAGCCCCCTAAGTGAGGTTTAAGACACACTTCTAGATGAGTGACAAGTTCTATATATTCGGGTGACCGAATAGCCTTCGTGGACCCTCGAGAATAAATATAATTGAGCCTAGTCCCATACGAGTGCTTGCGGTCCCCTCATCCGAATTTTCTTTTGTTTTATCTAAGTTTTATCTAAGTTGTGGCTGGGAAGTGCAGGGTGAGGAGCAGCGATTAGGTAGAAGATTTGGGCTGCAGAAAGCAGTAGGGAAGGGTGTGGGATTGGGTGGTTGGCAGATAAGAGGCATGACAATCTGATGCAGTCGAGTTGAGCTTCATGGTAGAATGCATAAAATGGTAAAGCAGGAGATAGACGACAGTTGGAAGCAGCAAAACAACCAACAAACCATTTTGGCTGAAGCGATAGCTGATCCGACGGCTTGGAAAATCAAAAGGTGAGCGGGGAAGGGAATATACACACCACCTCGAAGCGAGATACAAGCCGGAGTAGCACTCGTCCTCTGATACAACCCTGGAAAGGGAAAAGGGGATGCTAGTGGCCGTCCAAACATAATTCTTGCCAAAAAGACTAAACCCCAATACCACAAACACATATATTTATAATAGATATAGAGGCGGGAAAACAAAAAAGGAAAGGGAAAATAATTCCCACCTAATGAAAGAGAGAGGAGAAGGGCCAATTCAAACCCTACAACCTATAGATTCCCACTGAACCAGGTTGAACTTGTTCAGCCCCCAGTCCCCAACCCCCGCGTCACTTCGAC
Organism: Phalaenopsis hybrid cultivar; assembly: GCA_002079205.1. Lineage (NCBI taxonomy): Eukaryota > Viridiplantae > Streptophyta > Magnoliopsida > Asparagales > Orchidaceae > Phalaenopsis > Phalaenopsis hybrid cultivar. The sequence goes on from JXCR01072418.1 coordinate 37,348, forward strand.
AATGTGTCTAACATCCTAGGATTTGGTTTATTCACATTGGTCACTTATACCTTGCTAATTTGAAATCATTAAGCATTGTGATTGGCTAATTTTTGAATTGTTGATTTTGTCTCCCTCTCTTTTTGAACAANGGTTCAGCCCCCAGTCCCCAACCCCCGCGTCACTTCGACAATGTGTTTAACATTCTAGGATTTGGTTTATTCACATTGGTCACTTATACCTTGCTACTTTGAAATCATTAAGCATTGTGATTGGCTAATTTTTGAATTGTTGATTTTGTCTCCCTCTCTTTTTGAACAATTATTTTCAATTCTATTTTTTCTATAAATAGTAATAAAAGAATTAAACATCTTAAAGATCTTATGCTATGGAAAGTCTTCCATGCCTCAAATTCCCTTCTTTTGAACAATAATTATTCAACCTTTCTAGAACTCTCATTTGCAAATTGTTAGGNTTTTTTTCTATAAATATTAATAAAAGAATTAAACATCTTAAAGATCTTATGCTATGGAAAGTCTTCTATGCCTCAAATTCCCTTCTTTTGAACAATAATTATTCAACCTTTCTAGAACTCTCATTTGCAAATTGTTAGGGAAGTGCTCAAGTCCTCAGAACTTGTCTAGTTATAATTAAGATTTGTTCATTTTGTAAAACAAATTACATTTAATTGCACTCATATTTTATTTACTTAGATCATACGAAATCTTGAACTTTGACAATTCTATTATTTGCAGTGCTCTTTTAGCTTCCTCTTTTAAGAGTTATTCAAGCTAGTTCATCTATCATTTTTTTTTCACAATCTATTGTATGAGAATTTTCCTCAATCTTGTAATTTTTAAAGGTTGCTTTACTGTTATAAAAACAAAGAAATTTTAGAATTGGTCCTTCCGGTAAAATGCTTTTAGTTTACTCAAATATCTTAATGGAAGGTGTTAGTTTTGATTTATTAATCAAGAAATAGGGAAGCAATACCCAAGTTAGAACTTGGGGAATGTACGTAGGCTTGATTGAGAAAAATGACAAGTATAAATTTATGTTTTTTTAGCTTTTTTTCTCTTTCTTTGCTTATATATAATAGTTTTACAAAAGTCCTTATCATTAGATTTTAGCACTCTTGTATCTTAATGTTCTTTTATCGATCAAATTTAGTTGAATTAGAATTTGTTATAGAGCTCTAAGTTCATCTCCACTTGTTCATGTATATGAGTTAGGAGTGCTGCTGAACTAGTCTCCTTTTTAATGAATAATTACATATTCTTTTTCTCTAGAGTTCATTTATGTTTAGCTCAAACTTTCTTTTTGTGTCAAAGTAGATATATAAATGAACAATTTGATTTGCTCATTTATTTTTATCCTTTAATATACTTGTTTGTTGTTTAACAAGTAGCTCTTTATGCGTCGTTTAATAGCTTATAATGATTTGTTATATACTTCTAAATCAAATTTTCTGATTTCGAACACCTAAATAATGGAGTATTTTATCTAGCTATAATTATATGGTATTTGATTTGAGTTATTGATGAACCGATAAGTTTTGAATTTGCTTAACACTTTGAGTGGATGGTGGGAGAATAATTATGAACCTATGAACCTTGCTTTACTTAATCATTGGCGCTAGTCGACCCAATCTGATGAAAACATCCTTGTTAATAAGAGTTGCATCATTAAAGTAGATCACAGGTAGACTTGAGGTGAATGTTTTCTTGATTTTCAATTTTGTGTAACAGATGATGGTTTAGCACCTTTTTTATCAGGGCAAGTTGCTTTGAGATGGCTTTGCACAATGACACATCGATCTTCTCGGATGTCTCCTTCAGTGGAGTCAGTTGTGGAATAGATATTGTGGTCAATAACTCCATAAAAAGCAAATAAATAGGCTTGGGCATAAATTTAAACTCTTTTTATGGTCAAGCTCGTTAAATCTCTGTACAAATACAAATGAATAATTTTGAATATGATAATACTAGGTGCCATTCAATTTGTTCTCATCCCTAATTATGACTACAACATCTATCAAGCTTGAACTGAAACAAAAGGTACAAAATCATATATACTTTAGACATCTGGACTCATAAAACTAACCTTTGTAGCAGCTTTATTAGAGGTTTTCTTCTATGAAGAGTGACAGCAACACGGGAAATGTACATGAAATGATCCAGAGGCGTGATATGCATGCTTGTATCTATGAATACATGATTAATAACTGACGTAGTAATTCCAGAATAAGCTCGTCTTTGTGATCATATTGTAAGGCTCAAACTTATATTACATCTAGTGAAAATAATATTGAGAGATTGATATAGAGGAAGAACGGGAACAAAAATTTAATGTGATATTGATATTTTTTTATATAGTTGATTTTAAGGGAGTAGGTTGTGTAAAAAAAAGTTCATTATGTAGTTCTTCAAATGTTTGCAACGTGTCAAGCAGTGTCAAATATTTTTATAGAAACATATAAAATGAGCATCCAATTTGCATGCTTGACTTGATATCCAAAATGTGTAAATATCTAAGGGTACAATGACCTTCTTGAAGTGTTATTGCTTTACTGCTATTTGTTAAAATATTTCATCTCTTTATTCCAATCTATTTAGCTAACAACAATTTTTCGTATGCTTTTAAGGATGTCGCCTATAAGCCAGAGGAGTTTTATGTTTTGACACGGAAATGTGAGCCCGATGCTAGTTCGAGAATTCTTAAAATTTGTGAGAGGTAACTTATATGGTGCTCGTCACGATATTATTGCGTTGCTGTACCTTGCACACTTGTTCATTACTTGAATAATCATAATCTTTATAAGCCTTTCCTCATCCCCAAGTGTTGGATTATTGAGCACAGGCGATTAGAATAAGAACAAGAAGCAATATTTGAAGGTTTTTTGCTAAATCATTCATTAGTTACTGAAATTATTGAGAATTTCTGCTTGTGTGGATATCTTCACTTGATAGATAACATATTTTGCCTAATTCATTCATGAAATTAGATGATGTCCGTCTGATGCTAATTTCTTAAATTTATGATGTATGTCCATAATAAGAAACTAGAACGGGCCTTGGGCAACAATCAGAACTCGGATTCTCCTCACTGCCAGTCATGTTCCGGGCCTTGGATGGTAGCCAAAGGCTATGGCCGCAAGGGGCAGGAGAAGACGGCAAAAATTGTTTTGCCTACAATCAACAAAATTTGGAGTTGAGGTGGTGGAGTGAAGAGAGTGTGGAGAAAAGAGATTGATTTTTGGGAGAATTTGGGATTGATTTACTTTAGGAATGAAACGGATGAATAGACAGTCATGGTAGGAATTTAAATTTAAATTGTCTTATTTATTTTAAACTAACTCCACCAAAATAAAGTAGCCTTAATTTGAATTTATAAAAAAAAAATTATTTAAAGAAAATTCAAACTAATCCCTGTATAGGTTTGATTAGCCAGATAAGGCTCCTTGTACTGTCCCACCAAGCAACTTCCTCTGTCCTCTTGATTGCCATTCAATGGTCAAATTTTGTTTCCCAATCCTGATCAGAATGTGTTCAAGCGATGATCAGTCTTCAATTTTGACTCTTCTTGACTTCACCTTCCATCCTAATGGTGTAATATAGGAATCACACGGTGGATAATCTCATAAATAGATTGGGCTATCAAAATCTCAATGATCTCGGGTCTTTTGATCTTTTCCTAATCTGATTCCTAAATTGTGATTTTGAAGTTTGGATAATCTTAGCAACCTTCCTGTTGATTTGATCCCTATGCTGTCAACTTAACATGGTGGTTGAGTGCTTTGTCTCCAATCATAAAATTTTGAGTTCAAGGCCTATCATATACTGGTGTGTACATGAGTTAAAAAAAATTCCTCTTAATTTGATCCCCAGATCATGTATAGAGTAGCAAGTTATTACCGTAACTAATTATATTTTCTACCAGGATATCAATAATGAATGGCCTTCTTACTGTGTTTGAAAGCTCGAAATTTGAGCCAAAAGGAAGTCAAAATGCGATGAAAAACTCAGATCAGTGACTGGGATTCATACCCAAATCTTAAACTGATTGTATATTTATTTCATTCTTTCACTTTTGCATTAATTCAAACAAAGCCTTAATAGTCCTTTTTTCTTTTACAAATTCATCTGTAAAGGCTTGAACTCCTTTGGCAACCTCTTTATTTTTTCTAGAGAAAATTTTTTTGAAGTTGTTTACTTTAGGCATTTACATATGGCTGTCTTCATTTCATATGCTTTTGTGTTGTCACTTACTTTATGCATTTATTGTTAGTTTGCGGGATCAAGATGGTCATATAATTGAGAATACACAGGTGAGTCTTTCTTTTTATTACTCTATATTGTTTAACATTATTTATCTAACTATATATTCATGCTTGCATCCATTCTTTTCAAAATTTTTATCCAGAAACACAATTCCAGTGAAACGGATTACATGGATTCATTAATTACCTACTTTGTTAAATAATATGATCCTTATTTGGATGCCAAGTGGAACATGAATGAGATGCATATCTATGAAATGGAAAGATTGTCTGTTCAAGCCTGTGTTATGGCTACTTTTTTATCTCTAAATAATGAAGGATATTGTCTAGACGAACTAAAATAAATTGAAGACAGAAAAGTTCTTTTAAAGAGAAAGTGTTTTACATGATATAAAGCATGAAAAGTATTTGGCTGAAGTGAAGGACTTGACATCCATCTTTTCATTCTATAATAAAGAAGCAAATGAAAACAATCCAATAAAATTGGGTTAATAAATACAATATTTAATAATGAATGACAGATAAATTCATTAGAACATGATGAAGGTATTATATATGCATTCTATTTGATATTGGAATCTTCTTTTGAACCTGAAAAGTTAAATTCTACATTATCTGTTAGCAATGTACGAAATGCCAAGCACATAGCTCTCTACTTTTGGTAGCATTCTTCCTGTGGAGATACTTGAATGCTTATTGTTGAATTTCTGCTCCAATCACAACAAAGAACTGAAGGCACACAGATCAAGGCTTGTGTATATAAACCTATTTGATTATGACCCTCAAATAGCATAGAACTTAAGGCATATGGATCGATGCACTGTACTATTAGATCTGTCTCTCTACAACTCTCATATTATAATTCTTTTGCTTTCTTACAGGCCCGTGACTCCTAATTATTTTTTCCTTCTTTTTTATTTATTTATTCCTATTTTGTAATGTCTTTAGGAGTTATATATATACATCTCATTTTGTGCAAAGACGTTGATGGGATTCTTAAGAGTTTTTTTTATAGTACTTATTTTCTATATGACATCAGAGTGATGTCAGAGTGTTCCTTCCAAAATTTATTTTGTTTATCTAAGATTAAGGTTTCCAATTCTAACCTTATATCTCTTGTCGAGTTCTCCTTTCATTCATTATGTCTAAAATTTTTTACTTCATTTTGAAGGAATTAATCATGATTAATAGTGAAAACCAAAAAGAAGAACTCAAGGTATTTTCAAGCATCTTATTGCTTGAATGAGAGAAATTATCTTAAATGGTCCTAAATTGTGATACTTTTTTAATGGGAAAGGAAAGATCCAACATCTTATGGATCTGCCTCAGGAGCCCAAATACCTAATTTTTTTACTTTGCAAAGAAATTGATTACATTATCATGACATAGTTGTGGAACACCATACTTCCGGAGATCAATGGACTTTTTATGTTTTTCTCCACCTCAAAAGCAGTTTGGGATGCAATTAAATAAACATATTCAAATGTGAATGTTGCTACACATCTACAAAATCAACATAAAGCTCGTCACTGCCAAATAAGTGAACCTTTCTGTCCTTAAATACTTTAATGTCATGAAGGCTTATTGGTTAGAGTTGGACTACTGCCAAGATCTCAAGATATCATGCTTCGAGGATGCGACAATCCTTACAAAATTCATTGAGAGAGAGAGGATCTTTGATTTTTTGGCAGGAATCAATAATAAATTTGACCAAATTCAAATCCAAGTCTTAAGTAGAGAAAACTCTCTTTCTAAATGAAGTATTCTCTCTCGTTCAAGCAGTGAAAGGAAGAAAGTCGGTGATGATCTGTAGTCCAACCCTCTGAGATATCTACCATGTCACCTTCTTAATTCCAAGGTAAGGAACTTTTGTCACAAAACCTTCTCCAAAAGATGGACAACATTCTTCTTTCAAAAGAAATGTTTGGTGCAACTGCTGCAAAAATAAAGGGTGCGTCAAAGGCAAAGCTTGGAAACATCATGGAAAACTGCAAGATTACTGTGGAAGTAAAGGCAGAAATAAAAAAGTATAGGCCTGACTAGTGGAGTCAGAATGTCTCAATTCAGCAGAAATTCAACAATCATCATTTTTTTCTGGTTAAAATTTACTAGGAGTTTAGATGTGCTACAAATGCTTAGTTCTTATGGTATTGTTGCATCATCATCCTCATGTTTTGATTTTAGCTTTTTTGGTTGTCTTACCGAATTCTTCTTCCCTTTTCATTCCTTATAAAAGTTGCATCTAAATCAAAAACTTGTTACAATGTTATCTTTGGCCTTCTATTTCCGTTCTTCACCAATGATCTGAGTTATGGCTCATTAGCTTGCCCCTCAATAGGTAGATGTTAGCTCCACAATACCCAATTATAGTTCTTTGACACTTTGCTTGAACTAATTTTACTACATATTCTTATTGGCCTTCTTAAATTTCTTAGAATTGTGCTCCTTTTTTTCGTATTTATTGTTTATCATTTCTCAATAGTTTTCTCTCAAATTAATTTGGTATTCCCTGCAGCTATCCATAAATACTTGGAAATTTTAGCTTTAGCATTGATGAAAACTATATGTTTGTGAAGTAGTTATTGGTTTATCGTTGATTTTGCCAATGAGATATCATATGAGAGTTGGGTAATGATTGTTGCTTCCAATCTTCCTGAGTTGTTCGTTAGACTTATTATTTCTACAAATTTATTACAACTTTTTCTACTATTGTTGCATGCTTGGTAAGCTTCACATGCTGATGAAATTGTATTGGATGCACCTTTCTTGAGGCTGCATCTTGCAAATAATCAGCCAAGAACTTGCATCGATTTTTTCTTCTATGAGGAACTTACAACTTTCAGTCAATTGAGTGCGCTAAAAAGATCTAGTATTACAATACCAATAGGGGAATCTCCCTAGGATTTAGCATTTCTCTAGTCTTTTTCTTTCTCCCGTGGAATTTGCGTACTTTTTTTTATCTAGAATTCAATAAAAGCCTGAATGGTTTTAAGTTCAAAATTCATGCGAGCTAGCTCTGATTATGTTGCATTGCAATCTAAGCATGTTTTGAGATATTGCTTAATTTATTGCCACATAAAAAATGTTGCCAAGCTAGAAGAATTTCTTTTTTGGGCCTAGGTTATTGACTATTATGGACTAAATTTATGAGCTAATAATTTTCTCGAATTAAGTCTAAACATTCCAAGATAACACAATTCTTTAGTTTATTTTTAGTAGCTGCTTAGCATTAAACCATTTTCCCTCTTATTCATACGTCATTGAGCATAATTCCAGCATTAAAGTGGGCCAGTGTTAAACTTTTGAAAGAAAATTTTAGAAGCAGAGTGGGATGTGAAGCTATTTGTATGCCGTACAATGAGATAGTCTAGAGCGCAGCTTTGGACATTGCTTATGTCAACTGTGTGGTGTTATTTGGCATTTTCATTTGGGATGACTATGCAAAATGAGTATATTTTCTGGAAGTATTAATTTATTGCATATTTGTGCTTGTTGTCACAGCCAATTTGCTGCCCTTGTGGCCCAAGACGTCGTGTTCCCTCCTCTTGTGGGAACATCTGTGAGTTCTTGAACCTATGGTCTTTCATGTCTTATTCTTTTTATTATACTTGTTTACATTTTTCTAACATTACTGTAAAATGTCAAATAGTTGATAAATTGCTGAAAGGGAAGGCAAATACTGCTCACTGTCTTCGTTTCCCTGGTGATTGGTATGTTTATAAACAGACCCACATTGCATGTTTCGGTTGAAGTAAGAGATATTATTAGATAAAAAAAATCAACTCTTGAGTTTGTCGTTTAAGTTTCAGTATGTTGGTGTTTTAAAGTATGATTTTGTTGCTTCTTTAAATCTCTGAAGTTGAGTAAATTTCATGATGTTGTTGCTTCCTTTATTGATTTGCCTTGTCCTGCCTTTTTTTATGTATATATGATGATGCTGCAATTTTTTAATGTGTTTTTCTTGTTTGGATGGATTGCAGAAGTGCTAACCGTCCATGGTTTCATTTTTTCGGATTAAATTCTTGAAATTTATAGATTTTTTAGTTCTTTTAGCTGTAAAGTACTTTTAATAAGCCATCACTGATCTTCTTTCTCCAAAAGGTTTCATATTTTTGGCATTGGAAAGAGATCAATTGGATTTAGCATCCGGATTGAAGTGAGAAAAGGTTCTTCTGTATCGGTAAGTTTCATTCTAGTACTCCAACGGTATGCTCCGTGAAGTTTTTAATTTGTCTGTTTATAGCTTTGTACATGTTTCACACTTTTCTTCTTTTAAGTGATGGCCATTTTATTCTCAGCGTTTACAACGCACATTTTACTCTTATTGAGTCTAGCTTGTAAGTACACTTGAAAAGGATGCAGTACAATTAAACTAAAAAAAATATTAAGGGGTCTTCTTCATGCTAATTTTTATTTCATATTGATTGATACTAAATAGGGTTTATTTGTCTTAAAAATTTTTGTTCTTCTCACATGCAGTTTGGCTGATAAGAAATTTTCCCTAATTGTTGATGGGCTTAGTCTTTTCTCTTTTGTCATGCATCATTTTCATTTTGTAATTAAAATCTGTGGACATAATGAATGGGATTTTTAGCTATCATAGTTGTTGAGTGTTATGAAATGTACATTATCTAGCAAGCTGTGGAATTCTTATATCTTTTTTGTGTTTCAATTCAGGCATATCCTCTATTATTGAAATGTTTATTTACCAAATTATTGTAGTATCCCCTTTAACTCTTGAAATTGAAATTGGATTATCATATGAGCTTAATGTTATTTTCATGCATTTTTTATACATAACTCTTTTTTTTTTATCAATTTATAATAGATCTTGTTAATTTATTCATTGGTCTTTTCCAGAATATTTTTTTCCTTAGAACTCTCATTTAAGAATTAAATTTAGAACAATGACTTGTGAATATTTTACTACCTACGCTGGCCTTCAAGATATTTAGCTTATGATAGACATACATCTGTTGCGATGCAAATTGAACTCTAAAATAACTTTAGCAACATTCACCAACATCTTCATCATCTAGCCTTTTTTAGAAAAATAAGGTTGTTTTTTATCATTTCCTCACTCATTCCTGCATAGAGATGGATTTTGTAGGACCCCTGTTTACTCATATTTTTGAGTGGAGCTCCCTGTCGAATGTCATGCCTTCAAAATGTCTTTTTCTTCGAAACTATTTCACATCAAATAAAGCTTGCTATCTTAAGTTGGTGTCTCTGTTATTTCTGTTTTGTACAAGTGCAAGCCATCGCAATATATATTTCCTCTTCATTTAATTATATGCTTAGCAGCTTATTTTTGCACTCTTATATTATTTACTCACAGTTTATGCCCTCTAGTATTATTTCTTTTAATGAGTTCCTTGCCTTATGTTTATACCCTCTATTACTTCATCTTTTCATCCTAGGTACGTAACTATCAATCTATAATTATTTACTCTAATTTTAATTTTCATCTACTTATTTCTAGACTTAGTTCTTATTTGCCTTTCTCCTGATTGGATTCATTGAAGCGCCTTTGTTCTATCTCTAATTCATTGAGATCCCATGTTATTTATTTATTTTAAATTGTTTAGTGACTCTTTCATCTATTAAACTATAGATGAATATAGAAAATTTATTTCACAACGTTTGAATATGTGTACCAATCTTGGTTAATTCCAAACTCTAGGCCGGGTCGTGATAAATTCAACTAATAATGTCACACACCATGTACCTTTTTTATTTTCTGTGATCTAGATCTCATAATAGAAATGTAAATTCATTTTGTGTTCTACTATGTAAATTCATTCTGTGTTCTGCTGCTTGTCGAGTTCAATATTTTCATCCACTTATATCATCTGGAATATTTTGACTGCAGGAGGTTGTGATGGGTCCTGAAAACAGAACAGTACTGTCAAAAGACAACTTTCTAAGAGTTAACCTTGTTGGTGATTTTGTTGGTTATACAAGCATCCCGTCCTTTGAAGACTTTTACCTTGTTACACCAAGATTAGTATGTTGATCACTTTTGATTCGTTAGTTTGTACATTATTTTTGAAGTCAATTTACCACTTTTTGTCATATTATGAAATTTCTGTTTTAACTTTTGTAGCCATTTGCTTCATCTTTCAATAAGAGTGCAATATACTTTACAGATATTTTCCTCTATCTATCTCAATGAGATTTTCAGCTTTTCTTTTCCTGAAATGCACTAATCTATTTTGAAGAATTTTTATGATTTGTTCTGTAGCTGCTCAGAAGATCGCTGCTATGAGTATATGCTCAACAAAGTAAAATGAAGCATTCTATACATAAAAGAAAGCAGCGATCCTTCTTTTTTTCTTCTCATTTTTGTTTTAAGTTTCATAGTACATAAGGAAATATTGTGGAGCCTGATCATGCATTTGTGTAATGTAAAACAGGATGTTTAGTGTATTGCTTCTTGATAATAAGCATTTTCCATATTCATGCTACTTTTGAAGGAAAAAAAATGTTATGATCTTTCTATGTCATATTCAGGCTTAAAATTTATTCTGGTGAAGGGTGCTGCAGGTCATCCAGAAAATCTTGGGAAAAACTTCTCAAAGTGGATGCTACTAGAGAGAGTGCGTTTTACTTTTGATGGTCTTGAATGCAACAAAATTGGTATTGGTTATGAAGCATACAGAAGCCAGCCAAACTTTTGCTCATCGCCATTATGGAGTTGCTTGCATAATCAACTGTGGCATTTTTGGGAAGTTAGTATTCGGAAGTCTTTTTTCTTTATCAACTTGTAAATTACTGCCATTTAATTTCTTCTTTATGTACATGTTTCAGTTAATTTTAGCATTTATTTGTGATACTATGAGAATTTTCGTAAGTTTTAGATATAAGAGTATGTCATACTTTGCTAGTAGGATTGTTTTTCTTAAACGAATTTAGATTTTGATACCGGAGAAGGAAACTCAAACCACAAAAGAAACACAAATATTATTATTGAAGTTGAAATTGAAATTAGTTACAACTTTCATGAGTGGTGGCTGGACATCAGTAGAGCAGGTTGGTTGGAAGCTGTGGCCATAGGAGTAGAGGGTGGAAGTTTTGGGCAGTGGTGCAGGAAGACAGTAAGGAGGATATGGCGGCAGTTGGGGATTCCTGTAGGGAATGGCAGCAGCTGGCTGGACGTGGAGATACAGGTTGANTAGAGCAGGTTGGTTGGAAGCTGTGGCCATAGGAGTAGAGGTTGGAAGTTTTGGGCAGTGGTGCAGGAAGACAGGAATGAGGATATGGCGGCAGTTGGGGATTCCTGTAGGGAATGGCAGCAGCTGGCTGGACGTGGAGATACAGGTTGAGGGGAAGGCTTGATGGGGTTGCTGGAAGCGGGAGGACGGCAGGCTTTGAGGTTCACGGCAGCAAGCGTCAAGACAGTAGGGGTTTACGGGAAGGAGCGGCAGGGTGGAAGGTATTGCTGGAAGGGTGGAGTTGTGGTATTGCTGGGAAGATGGAGTGCGATTGGCGGACTGCAGGAAAAATCCCTGCTGGGTGATGGCAGCAGGAACAGCGGTGCAGGAAACTGCCCAGGGGGTGCTGTCTTGCAGTTGCAGTGGGAGGAAGGACGGTGGTAGTGAAGGGAGGATTGCGGTGGAGAGGGGAGTCCAGGATAAACACCACCGGAGGAAACAGATATAGCCGGAGTACCAGCCTATCCATCGAATACAGCCCTTGAAGGGGAAATCAGGACGGCGGCGGCTGTCCTCACAAGCTGAAATTAGAAAATAACTTAAGNTGGTGGTAGTGAAGGGAGGGTTGCGATGGAGAGGGGAGTCCAGGATAAACACCACCGGAGGAAACGGATATAGCCGGAGTACCAGCCTATCCATCGGATACAGCCCTTGAAGGGGAAATCAGGACGGCGGCGGCTGTCCTCACAAGCTGAAATTAGAAAATAACTTAAGCTGAAACCCTAAAACCTAAAAACACATATAAATAGCAGCGTGATGGCAGGAAATGTTTGGGGGTTCAGCTTTTGGAGGGAACCCCTGTGTCAGATTCTCTATTGTTTATTATCTTTGACTGATTATGATTCCCATGTTACACCTTTCCATTGATTACTCACTTCGGTGAGATGCATTCTAGTTTTTGTAGCACATGTTTAAGAAAAATATGTTTTGGTATCACAAAAAACATAGTTTTCTACCCAAAATTTTAACATTCTACTTCACCATTTTCAGATTTTGTTTTTGTTTTTGTTTTTTTTTTAAATAATGTTGTAAGACTTGTTTTTTTTGTGTAACGTTTGGCTGTTGCGAAATTCATTTGTGTTCAATTGTTTGTATGTATTTAGTCATTCTTGTTTAAGAACTTAGTCTTTAAACTTATAGGTTGTGCTGAGTTATGGATGATAAATTTATCAACAACAACTGGTTTAAAATTCAAAGTAGATCCCCTAAAAAGCTTGGATAAGATTTGTGTAAAATTTGGAAGATTTGAACTTTTAAAAATGGTTTTGGTTTGAACAGATTTGGTAAATAAATT
>JXCR01072425.1:0-13729 GCA_002079205.1 Phalaenopsis hybrid cultivar
TCCAATACAATATACAGACTGTAGCAATTGCTTTTTATAGAAAAAATAATAAGTATAAAATACTTGGCATTTCACATAAGTAAAAGTAAAATATTATTTTCCTAATAAACAATAATAGAATTAGCTTTGTCAGTAGGCCCTCTCAAACTTAGCATCTAAGGGATAGATATTGGGTTTGTTTCTAAGTTTAAGAAAATTGGAGGTAGATAGAGAGCTTTGGTAAATATATCCGCAATTTGATCTTTAGTAGCTACATGCTGAACAGTAATTATTTTTGCTGCAATTTGATCCTTGACAAAATGATGATCAATTTCAATATGTTTGGTGCAAGCATAAAAAATGAGGTTGTTAGCTAAGGCGGTTGCAAGAAGTGAGTATTGCTTTGCAATTCTGCATACCAGCTTTTCAGCAAATCTAAAGTATATAAAGTCTTATTTAAAAAATAATCAGATTCCAGTTTATGGAATTGAATACTAAGGAAGGATATTGTATGGCCAAACTCTTTAATTTGAAATCTACTTTGAAGTGTTATAAAGAGATTTTGAAGAAAGTCCATATTGTTCTTTTTAATTAAAACATCATTCACATAGATAAGAAACAAAACATCACATAGATAAGAAAGAAAATAAGATATCCATCCTTTTGGTATTTAAGAAGAGACGGATTGGTTTGACTGAAAGTAAACCCTCATTGAGTGAGATAAGTAGAGAAAGTTGAGTACCACTGACGTGGAGTTTGTTGTGAAGAAACGACGGCAATGAAGCGAAAAATCAGATTGAGGAATAAAAATCGCAAAACTGAAAACAACAGCGGAAACACACAGATTTTATGTGGTTCGGCAAATTGCCTACGTCCACGGAGCTGTAGTGGATTTTATTACTCGAGGAATTACACTCATCGATCACCTCGAAGATTACAAGAAAGCACTTTTTCTCTCTCCTCTCCTTCTCTCCTCTCTCTCTCTACCCGAGAGCTTCGAACCGAAGCACACCAAAAAAAGAACCTGAAAAGCTACCAATGTTGAAGAGGAAGCCTGGGAAACAAAATTTCGAGATAGATAACAATGGGAGCTAGCATGCATATTTATTAATTTCATCATGTTATTAGGTCCATTAAGAAATTAATCAAATAATTAATGAAGCTCATTAATTATTTCTTTTTCTCTTCTGCAGCAAATCATAAAAGGAATTAAGAGCAATTAATTTCGAGTATCAAATCCAATTTGCTGTCAAACATGAGAAAACATCAATTTGAACAGTGAATCGGTTTCCATATTCACAACAAATCACCCACTTTGAGACTGGCCCACTGGCTGCATCATCCACTAGCTGTGTCGCCCTTTTCTTCAAACGTGATATCCTCCACCTTTGCAACTCAAAGCCTTGGTCTTCATGCCAGAAGACCAACTGAACTCGAGCACAACTTCAGCTTCTCAAGAGTAACACCCGTAGTCAACATATCACCGTCAACATAGTCTTGTACCTCCAAGTTTTTTCCTGGGTTACTCATGTTTTTGCTTACAACTCCCACAGCATGGGCAATATCTTGTCTCTGCTGAATGTCTTTTTCAAAAAGTCTATCATTGTACCTCTTACTGTCATCAAATGTAGTCTTCATCCAGTACACACACTTGTTGTGCAATGACTTCTTCCCTGGTGGAAGTTCTGGTAGCTCCCAAGTCTGATTCCCTAGCAAGGAATCTATCTTTTCTGGTCGTTGTCTCGGTAATGGAAGATGAAGTTTATTTCCATAGAGATAGTCCTCTATCAGCATCATTGAGTAACCAAAATATGTGTCATTAAACTTCTCGATCCCCGATGTCATCACATCATCTCCAATCATCGCTTTCCCCCATATTCAAACCTGAGCTCTTATACCAGTTGTTGTGAAAAAATAAAGGCAATAAAGCAAAAAATCGGATCGAGAAAAAAAATCGCAAAACAGAAAACAACAGCGGAAACACACAAATTTTACGTGGTTCGGCAAATTACCTATGTCTACGGAGCTGCAGAGGATTTTATTACTCAAGGAATTACACCCGTCAATCACCTCAACGATTACAAGAAAACACTCTTTCTCTCTCCTCTCCTCCTCTCCTCTCTCTCTCTACCCGAAAGCTTCAAACCAAAGCACACCAGAAGAAGAACCAGGAAAGCTACCAATGTCGAAGAGGAAGCCTGGGAAACAAAATCCCGAGAGAGATAACAATGAGAGCTAGCAAGCCTATTTATTAATTTCATCACGCCATTAGGTCATTAAGGAATTAATCAAATAATTAATGAAACTCATTAATTATTTCATTTTCTTCTGCAGCACATCATAGAAGGAATTAAGAGCAATTAATTTCTAGTATCAAATCCAATTTGCTAACAAACATAAAAAAATATCAATTTGAACAGTGGACCGGTTTCCATATTCGCAACAAATCTCCCACTTGGAGATTGGTACATTGGCTGCATCATTCACTTGTTGTGTCGCCCTTTTCTTCAAACATGATATCCTCCACCTTTGCAACTCAAAGCCCCAGTCTTCATGTCCGATGACCAACTGAAGTCGAACACAACTTCAGCTTCTCAAGAGTAACACCCGTAGTCGACATATCAGCGTCAACATAGTCTTGTACCTCCAAGCTTTTTCCTAAGTTACTCATGTTTCTGCTTACAACTCCCATAGCATGAGCAATATCCTGTTTCTATTGAAAGTCTTTTTCAATAAGTCTACCCTTGTACATCTTACTGTCATCAAACACAGCCTTCACCCAGTACACACACTTATTGTGCAACGTCTTCTTCCCTGATGGAAGTTCTGTCAGCTCCCAAGTCTGATTCCCTAGCAAGGAATCCATCTTTGCTGGTTATTTTCTCAGTAATGGAAGATCAAGTTTCTTTTCATAGAGGTAGTCTTTTATCTGCATCCTCCAGTAACCAAAATCTGTACCATTAAACTTCTCGATCCTCGATGTCATCACATCATCTCCGGTCATCGCCTTCTCCCATATTCAAACTTGAGCTCTGATACTAGTTGTTGTGAAAAAATAACGGCAATAAAACGAAAAATCGGATCGAGAAAAAAAATCACAAAACAGAAAACAACAACGGAAACACACAGGTTTTACATAATTCGGCAAATTACCTATGTCCACGGAGCTGCAGAGGATTTTATTACTCGAGGAATTACACCCGTCAATCACCTCAACGATTACAAGAAAGCACTCTTTCTCTCTCCTCTCCTCTGCTTCTCTCTATCTCTACCCGAGAGCTTCAAATTGAAGCACACCAGAAGAAGAACTTGAAAAGCTACCAATGCCTAAGGGGAAGCCTGGGAAACAAAATACCGAGAGAGATAACAAGGGGAGCTAGAATGTCTATTTATTAATTTCATCATGTCATTAGATCTATTAAGGAATGAATCAAATAATTAATGAAGCTCATTAATTATTTTCTTTTCTCTTTCGCAGCAAATCATAGAAGGAATTAAGAGCAAATAATTTCAAGTATCAAATCCAATTTATTGTCAAACATGAGAAAATGTCAATTTAAAATGTAGACCGGTTTCCATATTGGCAACAAAGCTTGCTTTAGCCCATATTATGACAAACATATTGAGGATTTTGTTGATCTTGAAACACCTATGGTTGGGACATATATACAGTTTCTTCTAAGTTCCCATATAAAAAGGTATTGGACACATCTAATTGAAATATATCCTAATGATTATATATATCATTTGTCAAAAGGATTTTAATTGTAAATATTTTGGCAATCGGACTAAATGTTTCAGGATAATTAATGTCAAATTCTTATTTAAATCCTTGGGCTACCAACCGAGGTTTGTACCTAGCAATTGAACCATTTGAGTGTCTTTTGATTTTGTATGTCCACTTGCATCCTATAATAGTGCAATTTAATGGCAGTGAAACTAATTCCCAAGTCCTTTTCTGTTGAAACACAAGAAATTTTTGAGACAGCTTCTCTGCAACGAGGAAGTTTAACTGCTTGGGTAAAGGTAGTTGGCTCTTGCGAAAAATTGATTTGATGATGCAGGTCCAGAATTTGTCTACATTTCACGCTTCCTGTTTTCAACCTTATCTGCCTTGGATGTGTAGGATAAAATGATCTTTGCATACTGGTTGTATGGTCTGTTGCTGCAGAATCATGTCGCAATGAAGAAGCAGTTTGCTGCCGTTGAGATATAGTTGCTGAGGAGAAATGCTTGTGGGAGACACCGTGGGAGATGAAAGACCGCCAAAGCTAAAGTTGTTTTATGCACTTGAATTCACAGTTGAAAACGGTGTAATAGGTAATAGCATAAGAAGAGGTACACTAATGATAAGGAGTGATAAGGAAAGTGTTATTCATCAAATGCTACGTTTCTTGCTACAATAATATTGTTTGTCGCCGGATTGTAACACCTATACCCTTTATGTTGAGTGAAGTAAACAAGGAACACACTAGGGGAAGCTTTGGAGGTTAATTTGTTTGTAAGAGTAGGATTTTGCCATAGATAGCAAGATGAGCCAAAAATTTTTTGATGGGTATAGTTTGGGGTTCTATCATAAAGCAATTGAAGGGGGGATGTGTGGTTTGTGTTCCTTGAGGGCATCCTATTTGATGAAGTAAATGGCTTTTTGAACCGCATCTGTCCAGAACTTAGATGGTAATCGAGTTTTGAGAAGAAGAGTTCTTGTCGTTTCAACAAAATGATGATGTTTACGTTCTACCACTCCATTTTTCTCAGGCTTACAAGGACAACTTAGTTGGTGTTATATCCCGTTTGAAGCAAGATAGGTTTGAAAAGTATTTGAGATAAATTCTCCCCAACAATCAGTCTCAAAGCTTTCACCGAAATATTAAATCTTGTGCTTATGAGGTTGTGTATCTGAATAAACTTAGAAAAAGCTTCATCTTTGTTTTCCAGAGGAAATAACCAAGAATATCTAGTGAAGTCATCAACAAAAAGAATACAGTATATATACCCATAAATGGATACAATGGGAACAGGTACCCAGACATCACTATGAAGTAATTGAAAAGGTATAGTGCTACAATTTATTGACCTTGGTAGAGACTATTTATAACTTAGCAGACATAAAAAGTGCTACATTGTAGTAGGAAATCGTATATTGAGAGACTTATTAATGAACTTACGGTTTCGAGTGGGTAAGATCCCTTGTCCACTGTGTTGATTATGAAGATTCTTACCATTATCAACTGCCACATATTCATTACCATTATACTGATTTGGTTGCTGAAGATTTGTATGATTTGGCGTCAGATGCGATGAAGCTCACGTATCAAGAATCCATTCAGTGGAAGAATCTGATTTTGTATCAGCTGTAAGGGATTTTTGAAATGATTAAATGACTTCGGAGTGTACATTAAGTCAGATCGATGCCAATATGAGAAAGCCGAGTAACTGCCTTTCCACAGATTTGGATATTGTCGTAGAATTTGGACGAAAAGTAAATGTTGAAGGAATTGTTGATCAATCTCTGTACGGCCCCTGTTGGAGAAAAGGGCAATTTGAGCTAGATTTTGTTACTGTACTGCAATGGTAGTCGGGTGTAATTCTTCACTGCACAAAAGGGCGTAAAGATCTTTCAAAGTGATAGGTTCAAGTATTGAATTGCTGTCTTGAAAGAATTTTAAGAATTGGGAAGATCATTTTTGTTGAGAAATTTAGGGCAAAGAAACGAGAATCGACACAAATCCAGAAGAAAAAACAGAGATTTAACGAAGTTCGGCAAAGATGCTTATGTCCTCAGGAGCAGAGTGGCGACTTTCTTTCAATTCAGAAAAAAGAGTACAGGATATTCCTTAAAGTTACAATACACATATATATAACTCTGGTATACAATATGTAATTACAAAATTACCCTTGTACCGTACCGCGGATGCGTTGCGCCCTCACCCCCAACCCACATAATGTAACACCCCCGATTGGACAGATGCTTCCGCTCCACTCCACTCGCGAGCTCCGCTCTGTTCCGCTCCAGCATCTATCCCTTATCTGGTATATGAGTCATACCTTACAATTTTAAATATAAATGATGATATCTTCTGGATCTACCTGAGAGTCAGCAGCTACAGCCCGATTTACCAACATCTTGATTTCAGTAAAATACTAATTCATTGAGTTGATTTCATTGAGATATTATGGAGCTTATTCTTGAGCTAGATGACAGGAGATTGACTCTAGGATTGAAGACATTTTGATAAAGTTGTCGAGATGGCAGTAGTGCTTTCAAGATTCATCACATGAGGCAAAATGGATAAGGAAATGGTGGAATAGAGGGCTGTAGCTAAATTTTGATCTAGAAGTTTCCATGTGTAATAGGCATTGTTTGAGGAAGAATCATTGGTGATGTCAGATGAAGAGGAAGGACAGATTGAAGTTTCTTCAAGAAAAGATTCGAACCCATTTGTCTTAATAATTTGTAGATTTGAGAGCTCCAAATAGGATAGTTCTTTGTGATCAATTGAATGGTAACAAGATTTCTCATATTTCCCATACGAAATTTAAGAGGAGATATAGAAAGACTGGGAGAGTGAAAAAGATTGGTATTGTTTGATGAATTAGTGGAATCCATGATCAAGAACTGAGGGATCAAGAATGATGAAGAAGAAACCAATAATAGAAAAAAAGAAATAAAATCAAAGATAGAAGATTCAGAGGGAAAAAGCCTGCGAAGGAAGAAGCGCAATTATTTAGATGGAGAAGCCTGCTAAGAAAAAAGCTCTTATACATATATAATTATTTCGAGCCAAAACAAGTCAAACATGAACGAACAAGTTTTAGTTCATTTTTGGCTTGTTTACATATCGAGCGCAAAAAGAATTGTTTGTCTTTAGCTCGTTTGTTTTGCGAATGAATCGAACACGAGCTTCTTAATGAGTCGAACATGAATAATTTTCGAACAACGAGCCGTTTTAACAGCCCTACACTGAACAATCCAATAATACAACAAACACTCCCCTCATTCCGTCAGCAACAAAAACAAAACCTAAAGCTACTACCTTGCTCCTAGTTGCACCTAGCAAGCATCCTATGCACACCCAACAAATAACAAGGTCACTTAATCCCAAGTTCATCTTCAAGCTAACTCATATCATATAATAATTTCGCCTCACATTCTTCTCGGCAACAATTAATGAACCAAACTTGAGAGTTGTGATGCCCAAGAATTCAATGCACTACAAAGCCAAGGCACATGCTTTTGTCCATTCTCTACCCTAAAACACCTTAGGCAATAAATGGACAAATAAGCTTAAATGCATCGTCAATAGCACAATTGGTTATCTCAAAGTCAGGCTCGTTGCACAAGCTTTATAAATAGAAGCATGTTCTTGACTAGCACTAAAACCTTTGGCCCGTTTGCCAATATGCCCACAATCCATCTCCTTACAGTTATCGTTGCTATTAATTGGCCTGTGTTGCTGCTTGGTGCTCGAATATATTCCTTCATAATAGCCGCAATTAAAATGCCTTTTTCACTCAACTACAGGAGGGTTATTTAAAAAACTCGTCATAATGTCCAACTCATTAAGTAGTTTGTGTTCGATTCATTTGTTTAGCAACAAGCCAAACACAAATAGATTTTTCAAACTTTTGTTCGATCATGATCGGCTCGTTTTGTCTCAAATTAATTAAATAATAAATAATAATTTGTAAAATTAAAATAGTGACATCTTTGATATGATATCATTAATTTGTATATATATAAAAAAAATAAAATTTAGGTGTTAGATTTGTAAATACATATGAATTCGATGGTATGCATGTAAAAGCGCTTAGAATTTGTATTAAGGTGTTAGATTTGTAAATACATAAGAATTAAGTGGTATGAATGTAAAACTAGCTTTCCCCTCTGTGCCTAGCCTGCACACCCAAGTCCCCACTTGCCTTGCCTTATGGATGGCATTTAGACATAGGTTTTATATATGCAATATGTAAGAATAGGGAAGTATGTTTGTAAATATCCCTGGAATTATCCTTACCCTACCCAACCCACAGTTCAAACTCTTAGCGGATCTTTTTGGGGCAGCTGCAACTTGATAATAAGATTCTGTGCAGCAATTACCACAAGAAGTTGTTGGGCAGATGCTGTTGTAAATAAGCTGACTGTTTGTTTGTTTTTTGTAGTTTGAAAATAGTTGTGCTGCAGCTGTTTCTGGACAAATGATCATTCTGCTCATGAATAATAATATTATTTGCAAAAGAATTGTTTATACCAGCATATTTTATACTTCAAAATTAAATATCCAATGCAAACAATTACAAAATAAGGATAGACAGTTCAATTAACAGTGAATAGCATGACTACAAAATTAAAAAAATGACTAATAAAACCATAATTAATAACATGGTAATATTATTTTTAAAATGCAGACGACGTAGGTCACAAGCTAAGTCATTCTTCAGAGATGTTCTTCATGTCCGATCACTCTCGACGGTGGAATCTCCAGCCTATTTCCGAACCGAAATTAGTGAGTTTTTCATGATTCTTTGTGGACATCTGTAAAACACTCTCGTAGCTATGTGACTGACGTGAAGTTAACAGAGAACTTTGAAGTCCACAGTAGCAGTGCAATCCTCTGAAGTATCTTTCCTGAAAGATTAAAATTGATCACAGAACTAATTCATTAAAGTTTTATGCAACTGTGAGGTCTCAGATAACTCAGTATATAAACCAACGAATTTATCACTACAAGAAGACAACAGAAAAGGGTTCTTGTTTGTCTTTAACCCACGTAATATCAAGATCGTGTGTCACATATGTATATCACCAAAAAAGGTCATAAAAAGAACCTAAAAACCACATCATTGAAAGAAAGAGAGGAACTTGGTTGCCTTCATTGAGATTTCACATGTGACATCAACTAATAGCAACATACAGACCATCCAGAGAAACCCATAAGGTAAAACGTCTAATCATGGTCCTCTAAAACCCACCAAAAAGAAAAAAAAAAGAAAAGCAAAAAAGAAAAAAACACAGAAATTGTGTAAAAAACTAAAATAATAAATATCAAATACATAAAGAGCAGAAATTAAATGAACTATTTAAAATACTGATACAATAAATAATAAATGTCTTCAAGAACTATTACAATTAGCAGAAATAAAAACTAGTAATCCCTCCAATCACTCTCCAAATATCGCATCTGTAATTTGTTCCCTCAACTCTGCTATCTCGCTTGCACCTTCCCCATCTTTAGTGCAGGTCTTAGAAACATCATTTTTTGTTTGTGAGAAAGACTGTCCAAGATGATACTCATATAACGTGCATGATCATCGTCCGCCGTACAGAAGTCGATGTCATTGCGGGAAAGATGCTGCCAAATATTATTATGGAGAGTCATCGCGACAATCACAATCTGCACCTATTTGGAAAACGGGTAAGATGATATATCGCGAAGTATAACACATTTCTTCTTTTAAAAACAAAAATTTCTCTCAATGATACCGCATAAGGAAGAATGTATTTTGCTAAACATTTCAATCTTGCCCCGCATGATATTGTTGGCTTGCTCGAATTTAGGTATGTAGTATCTCGTATCTGGATAGGGCTTGAGATATATTCACTGCAATAAATACCCAGCATCAACCAAAAAGTATTTACCTGGTGTGAATTAAATGATTAGTGTTGAATGAAAATAGAATTATGAGAGTAGCCTAGTCTCAAGCGTACCTGTGGGTGGATGTGGGAATTTGTATTTGTTATTTTGTGTTGCAAATTTAAAAATTCGAGTGTTATGTGCACTGCTCTCCCAACCGGCCATGAAAAAAGTGAAACAGAATTGCATGCCGCCATGACATTCAGCATCGAAAACTCGCAATGGTCAATGAATGTGACATTCTCATTATTTGGAACATGTGCATCAAAGTGTGTTCCATCGATTGCTTCAATACAATTCTAGAAAGATAATGAAGGGTTGTGTAATTATGAAATTTATATGAAAATTGAATGTAATAAATAAGAGAACTTATCTTAAAGTATGATATTTATCGTGCATCGTGGAAAATCTCTTTGGGTGTCTTTTCGAATGTAGGATCTGTTGGCTTTACGACGTGTGAAAAAAAGTGACAATTGCATTCAACCCTACTAAGAAGTATCTGCAAATCATTTCGAAAGAATGTTGATATCGCTTCATAGCTCCTCGCATTGATTCATTATGAGTAATATGTAGATGATTATTGCAAACACCTGTCGTTAAGTTGTTCTAAAATAAACCATGAAGTCCATGATTTCTGTATAGTTCTTTCAACAGAACGGTGAATGTCGTCTGTGTCATGCAGAATATTACTAAATCCTGTTGGGTGGCCTGCAAGCAACTCTCAACCCATTTATATTGCCAACATACGAGGATATCATGCAAGAGGAACGTTCTATATACGAGTTATAATATTCGTACATCAAGCATACGACAGCTGCAACACTTCTTCTGTGTCTTTCTCTAGTTGCATACATGTATTTCGATATGGAAATAGCTAACAGACAAACATCAATGAATTAACTACAATCATATAAGGTTACGAACAAAACTAACATAAGTAAATAATATTACAGAAAATACAAAATATAACGAGGAACAAAAAAGTTTCAAGTGGCATGTCCAAAGCAGAATAAATATCCAATGCATCATGACAAATCATAGATAAATAAAAATGTCCAACAAGAATCTAATTAAAAGCATCACTCAAATGCACTACACCCATGAAAATAACGTAGGTAAGCGACCCCTACGGTCAGCTAACCTTGTTATGAAAAACTCTCTCTGGGTCGAATCTTCAAGCAACTTCATAGAGAACAAATACAGAGATATATCTTCATAAATTTATGGATTTTCATCCAGAATTTGCATAACCTGCGAAATAGAAGTTGCTTGTGATGGCCCAGGGCCATTGGTATATGAAACAACAAACTGTGAGATCTGACTTCTAAAAAAAACACTTCCCCCTAAAACAGCTCCCTCTTTCTTTTTTTTTTCAACTTGGAGGTGTTTTGATCGACTGGTGGACTCAACTTCATGGAGTTTCAGGCTTGGGCCTTCATTGGAATCATTTGTTTGGTCAGGTGAGGATGTCATCAAACCCCGTCTCACTGGGGGCACATGTATTGTTGCACGTTACCGCGATATTTCCAAACATACGATCCAACTTCTCCTCCAGTTATGATCGACTCCATAGTATTTAATTTTTTTTGCAGCAGACACCACCTACAAATTCATATAACATTTTTAATTTGAAAACAAATTTAAAATTGACAAAAATAAATGATATTTCAAAAATTTTCTTCGCCAATCTCTTTTCTCACCACTCAGAAGCATCATTCATTCGCTTTACCGAATCTCACCCCTAGCCCATTGATCTTTGCTTCAATTCGTTCGAGATATTTCACTTGATATTTTACCTAAGAGTTATGTAAGTGGGTGTCCCTAAGGTAAGCTCAAGTCATTAAAGATATTGTACCCACCATTAAATTTGGGCTTGTAGTGTTTAGAGGTGTTAATCAATCATAGTTTTCTTTTCTAAACCTCATTAAACAAATTCAAATATCAAACCTAGCTCACTACTAAGCTCTTAACAATTTCATGGGTAAATTTGCAATTATCAAAATATTAATTTAAGTGGAATATATTCTTATAAAAAGATCATGTTATCACCAATTAAGGGCTTCAAGTGAGTGAAGTATTATCTTCCTAACTTAAGTCCACTACTCTAGTATCATCCAATTAGATTGACTTCCAAGTCATAATAATTTATGAAATTACAGTTTTATCTTAATCATGAAAAAACAACAAATTAGTTTTTACCTTTTAACCCATTATGTTTCAAACATCTAGAGAGTTCATTATGATCAAAATTACTCATTTACCCTTTGGTTAATCCTAAATTTTAATTAGAGCATCAAAATCCAAAATTACCATTTCACTCCTAGGGCTCCTCACTTCATAACTCATCAAATATAACTCAAATGACTTTGAAGATTTTATGGTACCCTACTCATGGGTCAATTAAAATATCAGAGAAGAAAAATGTGATTTTTTAAAATTTTATTTAATTTAAATAATTATTTTAACTCAAAAATATGATTTTTAAAATTAATTTATTTAACTAACCAAAGTAAAGTTTTTGGTCATGAAAAAATTATTGGAGGTTCACCTAGGTCAGAGGACCACTTGGAAAAAAATTTATAATTTTTTTTAATTATATTTTAATTATTATAATTATTTAATGATTTTTAGTGATTTAATTGAATAGAAAATATGTTTTAATTACAAAAAATACTTTTTACTTTTTTTATTAAATTTCCCTAAGTCCAAAGAACTCAAAGAAACAAACTTTTTGTTTTTGTGATTTTTAATTTATTTATTATAATTATTTTAATGGAAAATTAGAGAAAATACATTTTTAGCCTTTAGAAAATTATAATTAACTTAGAAAAATTAAAAAATATATATATTGTAATGAGTCCCAAGTGATCAGGAAGCAATTAGGAACAGTTTAGACCATTTTTTGTATTTCTGCAATTTTTAATTATTTTTAATTAAAAAATAGACTCAAAAATAAAACTTTAATATAAATTTAATTTTGCCTAAATGGTTCTGATCACAAGAAACTCAAAAAATTATTTTTCATAATTTTCTTAATTATATTTAATTTAATATAACTTTTTTTATATTATGAAATTTANCAAAAAATTATTTTTCATAATTTTCTTAATTATATTTAATTTAATATAACTTTTTTTATATAAAAATGTCATTTAAAAAATCTACTTTAGTGATAAATATACTCCAAATTGATTCCAAATTTTTACAGTGAGTTAATTTTTAAATAAGATTTTATTTAATTAATTTATTATAAGTTTTATACATTTAATTAACTATAAAAATATACAAAATTACTTAAAGTCATTTAATATTTTTCCTAGAATCCTTTGATCAGGAGAAACCTACTAAAATTAATTCCATAATTTTCTGATTTATATTTTAGTTTATAAAATTATTTCATGCAAAATAATCATATATGCTTGAAAATTAGGGTTTCAAAGATAGAGATGCTCTCTGATCTTGGAAAAATCAGATAATATCCCCATAATCATGAGGAATCAACCCCTAAAATTTCAAGTCATGGTGATTATTATTTATTTAATTAAAATTAAATGCCTCCATGGAGTATTTAATTAATTAAAAATCATAAAGACATCAAATAATTTTAATTTTTATTTCACATTATTTTCTTTTGTTTACTAAGCAACAAAATAATATTCTTTTATTTTTATGATTTTGCTGTGCAAAGATATGAATTTTTGAAGTTCTGAAATTAATTAAATCAAAATAACACATGCACTGTTCACTTAAACATGCGGTCACCGCGTCATCCTTAGCCGCTTCCAAGCTCCACGTGGAGCTCTTTGATTTGACGCCGTCGTCCACATAGCCACTGACTCAACCCATGTTTTATGTTTTATTCCTTTGTCTGGCACGATCCTAGTCATCCATCTGATACATGTGCAATCCAACGGCTGTGGGTCATCGTCCCCAATGGCCAGAACCCATAAATCGTCCAAATTAAAACCCTAAGTTCTCTACCTAGACTCAACCAAATCACTTTGGGTTTGTTCCTAAACCTTCATCCAGTCCAGACAAACATATCCATATGGTTTATCAACTATGAAATTAAACTTTTCTTCATAAAAGACCAAACCGAGCTCAATTTGGGGGGG
>JXCR01072432.1:0-13593 GCA_002079205.1 Phalaenopsis hybrid cultivar
GAGGGCCAAGAACTTCCCTCCTAAGAATTTTATATTATATTTTTTGGCTACCCAATGTTTTTTTTATAATAAAGAAGGGATGCCATCTTATCTATGCAATTAGAAGAATGAGAGCTATAGTTCTACACATGCAACTCAATGAAATCTTAGTCAGCGACAACATGATGCAACCATCAATTGGTTCAACTTTATATGATTCCCAAATTTTTGCTTATTGATCTTTTTCAATTTTCTATTACTTTTTGCTGTCGGTATATCATTCGTTTTCCTTGCTAAACAAACCAGTATTATAATATTTGNTCATGTTTTTGCTTATTGATTTTTTTCGATTTTCTATTACTTTTTGCTGTCGGTATATCATTCGTTTTCCTTGCTAAACAAACCAGTATTATAATATTTGCTTCTCTGGCTAGACCATACCCTATTCTTCTCTACAAAATTGTTAAAGAATCTTCATTTTCACATCACAAGTCACACACACACACACACACATATATCAGTAAGTGACATTCATATTTTCAACACTTTACCCTCCAACTCTTTTGCAGAGCACTTATGGATAAAAGAATATGCTCAGCAAATGCAATCGACCATCAGCCATCAAGCCATCTTAACTTTTGGAGAAGACGACTTTAGAAGTTGTTCTTTCTCAACATTCTCAAATCCAATCACTCAAAGAAGCCATGAATTGAGCTTCGGTTTCTGCCCAGCTGAAAGTTCTGACACCGGAACCTCGTCTTCTGTTATACAAGCTGATACAACAATTGGTTTTTCCTTCCCTTTGCTCCCCAGCTTTTCATTCTTCAACCCCCCTCCAAATCAAGAAAACATATTGAATTTGAGTTCTAATAACACCAAAGGAAGCGCTTTTCAAAGAGGTAACTTTCTCTATTTTGGTTCTTTCTGTTTCCAACCATAGTTAACTCTGATAACTGAGGACATTAAGTTGACTGGTTTCAGACTCCAGCTTTAGTGAGCTCTGTGATAAGGAAGCTACTAAATCAAGAGCAATTGGGCTTCGTAGCAAGAGGAATCACACGATCGGGCTCGNGTGAGTGAAGAACTGAAACTATTTTCCTATTGATTGGGTGATTCTTCTACCAAGCGGCGTTATTGTACCCATTTTTATAAGGAAGATTGCATACACATAACTCAATTCCTATGTATTTATGTAGGAATCACTTAAATTTCAGTTTTTACATATATACCGCCTCACCTATTGACATGGGTGCTAAAACAACGCCCGGTTCAGGGCGCTGACCGGCGCCCGGTCCGGGCCCTTTAAAGGCGGGGTCGACCCACCTAGGATTGTAGAAGCAGGGTAGGGAAATAGTGATCTGTCGCGGGGGTCGAGGGTTTGCTGGAGTGAAGACCCCCGCAAAGTTAGTAGATGGGGATCACGAAGCATCACCTCTAGGGAAGCTTCATGAAGTTGTCGTTCTTGGGAGTGTTTTCTGGATACTTCGTGGCCTCCCACTTTCTTGAAACTTTCTTTAGGACTCTATAAATTGTTATTTTTTGGCATGGGGGAATCATAGTAGAGTTGTTTTTGAATTTAGCTTCAAATCTCCTGTGTGGAGTCTCTTTTCCCTTTGTGGGTTGTATCCGATGAGGTGATAGAGCTCTAGCTTTATCCATCCAAGGTGGATTGTATCCGATGAGGTGATAGTGTTATGGTTGTATCTCTCCGAGGTGGTGATTGTATCTTCCCCTTTTAATCTTCCTAAACCATCTCTTTCACTCCCTTTAGTCGCTGACCATTTTAAGCTTCTCGTAACCACACACAATCACAACCGACCACCCACAACCCTTCCCACTTGCCGTCTCTTCAGCTTCACACATTCCCCTCACTGCCACCAGCACTCTATTACTGTCGCCAGCACTTTGTAACTGTCACTACCCCCGCGAGCCATCCCGACCCACCTTGTCGATCTTCACCACCCATCAGAATACATTTAGGAGTGTTTGCTCCTATCATTTTGTGTTTGTGTTGTCATTTTCTCTTCGAGTCATACTAAAGAAAATTTGTTTTTTGTGTCTTCACTCTTTCCCTTATTAGTTCCGGAGTCACCTATGCATGAAAGGGTGTATTTCATTTTTTTCTATAAATTAAAAGTATGGCATTTTTGATTTGATATGAAAAAATTTGGTTGTATAAATCTAAAAAAAATTAAATTTAGGTTTTAGATATGTAAATACATAAGAATTGAGTGATATGCATAAATGCTATTTTTCATATTTAATGAAGATTTACAAGTATTTACATATCTAACACCTAAACTTTAATATTTTGGTAGTTATCATCTTTCCTACATGGCTATGTTCATTTCATTTTTTTAAATGAAAAGGGTGGTATTTTTTATGTGATATGAAAGATTTGAATGCTAAAAATGTAAAAAAGTAGAAGTTTAGGTGATAAATGTGTGAAGATATAAGAATTGGGTGGTATGGATGTAAATGCTCCTATATTTAAATCAAGAGCAGTCTTCTTCAACTCAGTGACCATTTGGTTTGAAGTCTCAGAAGTTTTTATTTTTCTTTTAAGTGGAACTTAGTGCTGAATTAGACATGTTCTCCTATATAGCGTTATTTGCGTACGTCATAAACACGCAATTCTGCGTGTGTATGAGTCCGAATAACTTTCCAATAACTCAGTTATTGTGGGTTATTGAAAGATTATTGGGGGTATTAACCTCAATAACATCTCAATAACCTCCCAATAATCTACCAATACATTATGATGTTCGACATTTATATTTTTCCTGTCATTTGAGGGTTTTGTAAGGTTATTGGGGGTATTAACCCCAATAACAACGAAATAACTCTAAAATTCTGCGTGCGTATGATGTACGTAAATATTTTTCCTATATTAGGCTTTTAAACTTATTTATTATTTGATTAATTTTAATTTAAAATTAATTTTCTTACATTTCATATGCATGATTTGGCCTAACCAGTTCATAATGCATACTTTAGTTGTGAGCAAAAGCCCAAAATAATCCCCGACTACTAATAAGTGTCCCATTTAATCTCGGTCTATTAAAAGATGCTCAAAATTTATCATAAATCATGTTTTAAGTTAAAGTAAATGGCGCTCTACATGAATTGAAGGGTATTTTAGTCTTTTATATAATTATTCAAATTTTATTTTATTTATATATAAATCTCTTTAATCAATGCTCAGAAATTGATATATCTCCATTTATCTATGATTACATATGAAAATACCTTAATAGTTTGCTTTCTATGATTCTTTTTGCAGCAAAACTATAAGAGAATAGAAGCTTAGGTAGGAAAGTTTATCTCTTATTAATTTCTAGTAAATATATAAATTTACAAGCATATCATGTCATTTTAATGTATTTATATATCAAACACCTAAACTTCGATTTTTACATACATACCATATTGCCTATGCATGAAAATTTATATTTCAATGTTTAAAAGTTACATGGTGGTTGTTTGATGTGATATGAAAGATTTGGGAGGTATAAACATACAATATAAATTTTCACGTTGGATATGTAAATATACTGGATTTGTGTGTGTGACTCGTAATATATAAACATATCATCTTACCTATGCATAAAATATCTTAAAATCCTATTATATTTCTATAAAACAAAGTTCTTTGATGTTGAAAAGCAACAAGGAATCAATAGAAACACTTCTTAATTTAAACTAATGCTCCATGTGAGGAAATTGTTGAACCTGATGTTGCTTATGATACATCACTTTTTAACATCAAAGATGTTATATGGAGAAGAATTTTTAGAATATGTTGATTGATTTAGCTGGTTCGATCAATCCCTCATTCATCTCCAATTACGAAGCTCTGAACTCTAAAAGACAAGCTTCTTTAGGATAAAGGGCTGGAGTTGGGGGTTATATATGTTGTGAGTCACGTATGTCATAATTGTGAGTTGTAATAATGTCGGCAAGCCCAAAAAGTCAGAGTTGAGAGTTATGTGAGCTGTGAGCCACGCGGGTCATAGTTGGTCATATAGGTTGTAGTAGTGCGAGTCAATAATATTTGTAGGTCATAGAGGTTGGTTTTGGGAGCTGTAGTTGTAATGAATCATAAAGCCTAAAGGCCATGGTGGAGAGTTGTGGGAAAAGAACTGCAGGAGTTTGAAGAAGGTCACTGTATTCAGGGTGTGTCGTTATAATATCTTCAGAGTGCATAGTTACACTTTCTTTGAGGTGTGTTGTTACACTGTCTACATGGTACTTCATTGTTCTTTCTTCAGGATGTTTCATTGTTTCGTCTTTGGGATCCGTTGTTGCAACATTTTTAGGGTGTGTTGTTACACCGTATTTTGGGTGCGTTGTTATCATATTTAAGGTGCTTCGTTTCACGGTCTTCAGATTGCATCATGTCATGTTGTTCGAGATGGCACACTATCCCATATGGTTTCTCGTTACGCTATGACATTGGTTGTTATTTCGCAAGGAGCTTTGTTACTTAGTATTGTAAATTTTGACTTTGTACGGTGCTCCTGTACTCCACAATGTATGACGTGGCTATGCATGGTGCCTCCTTCAAAACACACATTGTGACTCCGCAAGGTGCTTCATTGCAACCAGCAAGAACCAGCCGATAGTGGCCAACGGTGGCCAACAAGCAGTGGTCGATGGTTGACAGTTGCGGGAGCAAAAAGTGTTCTCCAATTCTTTGGCCCGGAACGACATTTGTGTGCCTTAACGACGTTATAATTAAGTGATCTTAGGCTCGTTATATTCAATTAACAAGACACTCAATTTGATTACTATAAACTTGTCAGATTTGAAATTCATTTGACTGTTCAATCGGGCGCCAAAAACTTTCAGAAGTGGTTTAACAGCTTGATCCAAGTTTGATTTGACTCGGATTTGACTAATTTTGGTGTTATTGGGTCCACATTGTCCAACCAAGTTCACTGAAATTAGAGTTCTAAATGATTTTTATTTTGAATTTGAATATTTCTTGTATTAAAAATGCTTGGTGATTCATTCTAATTGTCTCGAGAGGTGATTCTTCATTGTCCCACAACCGTAGCTCAGCTTCTCCCATAAGATTGACATTCACCATCTCATCTCATCTTATTTGAGACTATTGGCTTCACCAACAAGTGGTGTCATGCAGGCACATAGTATAGCAAAAATCGTGCCTATGTGGCGTCACTTTAGAAAATATTATTTTTTAAATATTTTATCAAATTATTGAGGAGGGTTCACATGAAATATCAGCAAAATTAAAAAAAAATACAACTTTTCAACTTTAATAATCAATTAATATTAGCAATGTTAAGAAAAGGATAATTAAATATAAACACTCGAAATATTGATATTTTGTAAATTAAATTTTTTATTATTGAGAATGTGATAAAAATGAAAATATGAGTGTTAGGGTCTTATTATAAAGTTTGAAATTTGAGTGAGAATTTGAAAAATGAACCGAGTAATATGATTGATTTGTAGTGAATAGAAAATTTCGGATGATGTGTGTACAATCGGAAAAAA
Source organism: Phalaenopsis hybrid cultivar (assembly GCA_002079205.1). NCBI lineage: Eukaryota > Viridiplantae > Streptophyta > Magnoliopsida > Asparagales > Orchidaceae > Phalaenopsis > Phalaenopsis hybrid cultivar. The sequence goes on from JXCR01072432.1 coordinate 5,503, forward strand.
TTATTCCATACGGATGTCCGATCTCTATCGTCGATCATCACAAAGATGTATTTCGGCAGACCCTACTTTTATTATTATTATTATTATTTTAATCGTATTAACGATAGAGATTGGACGCCGCATATTTCTCCTACAATTGCGCCGAAACTAATCTTTTAACTTTAAAGCAATTTCCATTGCAGCAAGCCCTCTCCTCTTCTTGACTAGGGGTGTAAACGAACCGAACACGAACGAACAGAGCTTGTGTTCGTGTTCGGTTCGTTTGAAATTTAGTTTGTTTGAAATAAGCTCGTGTTTGAAATTGTTTGTGCAGTCGCTGTTCGTGTTCGTTTTTTAACGAACGAGTCGAACACGAGTCGAACACGAGCTGTTCGCGAACAACAAGCCAGTTTGACATCCCTAATATTAATATATAAAAATTAATTATTTAACTTATATTATATAAATATATAATATATATATCAGCATATTACTAATATAGTATATTAATATACTATTATTATTATTTTACTATATATCATAATTTATAAAATTTAAATTTTTTTATATAATTATTTTAAATTATTTTATATTTCGAACAATAACGATTCAAACACGAACGAACGCATCACTGTTCGTGTTTAGTTCATTTAACTAACCGAACAAAAATAATTTGTTCATGTTCGTCTCGTCTACTTATCGAATAAATCGAACACAAACTCATTGACGAACCGATCACCAACTGTTCGTGAACAACGAATTTTTTTGACAGTCCTATTCTTAACTGTACATCGATGACTTGACGTCAATGAGAGTCAATAGGAAACTACACCTCTTTTAACTTATAAAGATACCCCAGATACCCCATCCATCGCCTACTACACATCCATTATTCCAATCCTCTCTTCTCTTCCACTCTTCCGCCTTCTCTCCTGCTTCTACTTCAATCGGCGCCATGGCAGGCTGGTTTTTTGACCGAGTCATGGATAAGCTCTTCAACCTTGGCTTTGATTACGTGCAAGATCAGTACTTCAGATGGCGGACAGGCATGCAGGAGGAGCTCGATAGACTGCGAGTGAACCACCCCATGATCCAAGCTGTCGTCTCTGCTTACACCCAAGGAAAGATCGCAGATCGTAACCTCAACAGCTGGTTATGGCAGCTACGAGATGCCATCGATGGGGCGGATGATGTTCTAGATGACTTAGAGTACATGAAGCTTGAAGAACAACTGGAGCAGAACGTGGAGGAAACAAAGGTGCGTTCTTCATTCAATAGATTATTTTTGGGACCGGCTCGCAAACTTCGCAGAGTCTNAGGCGGATGATGTTCTAGATGACTTAGAGTACATGAAGCTTGAAGAACAACTGGAGCAGAACATGGAGGAAACAAAGGTGCGTTCTTCATTCAATAGATTATTTTTGGGACCTGCTCGCAAACTTCGCAAAGTCTGCGAACGAGCTCTCAAAATTGATCCCAACTTAGAGAGACTGGAGGTGGCTGTGCAGAAACTCGATAGAGTTTCAGCCCAGGTCAATACCTTCGTTCATCTTGTAGAAAAGAAAGAGACGGAACGGCAGATGAAGGATCAGCAGCTTTGCGACGATCGTGCGAGCGGATCCTTTCCTGGACCTGTTTTCATCGGTCGAGACCAGGAAAAAGAGATTGTGATGCAGTGGTTGAGAAAACCATCAAATCACAACCTCTCTCTTCTATCTGTAGTGNGGAACGGCAGGTGAAGGATCAGCAGCTTTGCGACTATCGTGCAAGCGGATCCTTTCCTGGACCTGTTTTCATCGGTCGAGACCAGGAAAAAGAGATTGTGAAGCAGTGGTTGAGAAAACCATCAGATCACAACCTCTCTCTTCTATCTGTAGTGGGTCATGGTGGCATGGGGAAGACGACTCTGTTACAAAATATCTNCACTCTGTTACAAAATATCTTTGTAGATGAAATAACCAAAGAGTTTGATCTTAAAATTTGGGTTTTTGTTTCTCACAACTTTGAGGTTGAAAAAGTCATCACGGATATGCTGAAATATCTTGATAAGTGGAGTTCTCATTTGACAATACTTCCTCCTCTGCAAGAGAGACTTAATTCTGCGACGCAGTCCAAGAAATTCTTGCTTGTTCTGGATGACATTTGGGAGGAGAATACAACCAAATGGGAGAAAGTTATCTCTCCTCTGGCTAATGGAAAATTGGGAAGCAAGATCTTGGTCACAACTCGAATACATGCAGCTGCATCAATGATTCCAGATATGATTATAGAGAATAAGGAGACGTTGACATTAAAGGGCTTGGAGGAAGCTCAGTGTTTGGAGCTCCTCAAGACTCACGCATTTACTGGCATGGAGAATTTTAGTAGTGAACATAAGAAATTAATGTGCATTGCTGAAGAGATAGTTAAAAAACTTTCAGGATCTCCATTGGCGACAAAGGTCATTGGTGGTGTTCTAAAGTATGATTTGACTCCAGAGCATTGGGAAAGAGTTTTAATGAGTAATATTGGAAGAGTAGAACCAGTCCCGAGTCTGAATACTAATCCGATTATGCCCATTCTAAGATTTAGCTTTACATATCTCCCACAACCTCTACAAATTTGTTTTGCATTTTGTGGCATATTCCCACAAGATCATAAGTTTGATAAAGATGATTTAGTCCGAATGTGGATTGCATTGGGTTTCATTCAGGAATCTTCTATTGAAGGAGAAACTTTGGAAGATATTGGAGGAAGGTATTTTGAAGTTTTGGTTAGAAAATCCTTTTTTGACGAGTTTCAAGATTGGCAAATATACTATAAGATGCATGATTTATTACATGAATTGGCACAATCTATTTCTTCAGAAGAATGTTTTAGATTCGTGGGAGATAATGTTTCATCTTTTAAAATTCCAATAAATGTTCGACACTTATATGTTAAAACTGAAAATCTAGAAGTGTTGAGAATGATCAAAGATGTTAAAAATCTACATTCACTTTTTCTTATCATGAATTTAAGTGGTCCATATTTTTATGAAATTTCTGAAGCATGGAGAAGGATTCGTTTGTTGTTCATACAGTCTCCACGGCAGAAAAAGATGTCAGAGGCTTTTGAAAACTTGAAACATCTTCGATATTTGAATCTTACTGCAAATCTCACTCAGATGCCAAGATCTCTAAGCAGTTTTTTTCATTTGCAGTTCATAATCTATGAAGAGTGTTCTTTGGAATCTTGCTCTGATAATTTCTTGCCTGACGATGTGAGTAATCTTACTAATCTGCGTCACTTGGAATTGCCCCGGAATGTGTTTTCTAGTGTACCTGGAATTGGGAAATTAAGGTCACTTCAAGAACTAAGTGAGTTTAATGTTAAGAATGAGAATGGTTATAGAATTGGGGAGTTGAAAGAAATGAGCGAGTTGCGCAAATTAAAAATAAATGGTCTGGAAAATGTGAACGATGCTGCAGAGGCTCGCAATGCAAAATTTTGTGAAAAGAAAAAACTCACAGATTTATTCTTGAAGTGGAAGTCAGACTTGAGAGATGGAAGCCTACGGAACATTGTCAATTCTGACTTGGATGTGAATGTGCTTGAAAATCTTAAACCATACAGAAATCTAAAGAGATTGTCCATAGTTTCATACAAGGGTATAAGCGGTGCAAAATGGATGTACGATGCAGATTTGATCTCCAATCTGGAACACATCAGCCTGAATGGGTGCTCAGAGTGGGAGATCCTTCCTCCTTTTGGGCAGCTTCCCCACCTCAAGTCTCTGTACCTTTGTAACATGCCAAAAGTAAAGCAGCTTGATAATAAATTCAGTGGGAATAACAATATTTGTGTGTTTCCAGCGCTGGAGGTTCTACATATGAAGGGATTACAATTATTGGAGAATTTGTTTGATAAAGCAGGAGCAGCAACAGAGGAATGTTTCTTTCCTAGCTTAACGGAACTCTTCCTCGATAACTGCCCAAATCTGCAGGAGTTACGCTATTTGCCTCCTAAGCTCAAGAAAATGCAAATACACGAAGTTGGATGGAAAACTGCTTTGAACTGCAAGAAAGGCTCCAACAACTGTTGCGGCATTTCAAAATCCATTCCCCTTGAAAGTTTAGAGGTCCTTTCGTGCCCGAACATCACATCTCTTCTTCAGGCGGATGCAAGACTTGAAGCACTGAGAGAATTGACAATTAAGCGTTGCCCCAATTTAATTTCTCTGGGTGGACTGCAACAAGTGGAGAGTGGCATTGAGAAATTACAGCTTATTCTCAGTGTAATTGTTATAGATGACCCATCCTTGTTGCCAAAGGTAAGTATCGCCTCCTTGGAAAAGCTCACAATTTGTGATAATGTTTTGCTGGTTTCTTTTACAATTGAGGCGNATGGACTGCAACAAGTGGAGAGTGGCATTGAGAAATTCCAGCTTATTCTCAGTGTATTTGTTATAGATGACCCATCCTTGTTGCCAAAAGTAAGTATCGCCTCCTTGGAAAAGCTCACAATTTGTGATAATGTTTTGCTGGTTTCTTTTACAATTGAGGCGGAGCAGTGGTTTCCGCACGTTAGCTCATCCCTTCGTGAGTTGAGCTTTAGTGGCCCCAATTCCCCGCAGTCTCTCCCTTCCTCCTGGGAAAGCCTCTCTTCACTTAAGATTCTACCTGTCGAAAGAGTTCCTCAGCTCCAGCAGCTTCCACACATCCCCTCCTCCCTGGAAAGATTAGAACTTTATTTTCTGAAATCATTGCAGTGTCTGCCATCTTCTTTGTCGGCCATCTCATCCCTCAACCAACTAGAATTAGAAAGCATTCCCCTCATCAAATCATTGCCAGAACTCCCTTCCTCCTTGAATTCACTGTATATAGATAGACTTCATAACCTACAGTGCCTGCCATCTTCTTTGTCGGCCATCTCATCCCTCAACGATCTACGGTTAAATGGCATTCCACTCCTCAAATCATTGCCAGAACTCCCTCCCTCCTTGAATTCACTGTCTCTATGGTGGCTTGATAACCTAGAGTGCCTGCCATCTTCTTTGCGGGCCATCTCATCCCTTAAAAAGCTATCGTTAGCATTCATTCCACTCCTCAAATCATTGCCAGACCTCCCTTCCTCTTTGGATTCACTGCATCTAAGTAATCTTGATAACCTACGTGCCTGCCATCTTCTTTGTCGGCCATCTCATCCCTCTCGTTGGTTAAGATTCCGCTCCTCAAATCATTGCCAGAACTCTCTCCCTCTTTGTCTTTTCTGTATATAATTAGTCTTGATAACCTACAGTTCCTGCCGTCTTTGGCCATCTCATCCCTCAAGCATCTATCGTTAGATAACATTCCACTCCTCAAATCATTGCCAGACCTCCCTTCCTCCTTATATTTAATAGAAGTAGAAAATTGTCATCCAGAGTTGATGAAGCGTTATAAAAAATTTTCAGGCTCCTGATGCCCGTATTGATTTTATTTAATCCCTAGACTGCAAAATGTTTTTTTTTTTTTCGTCGTTTGGTTTTCGCTGTAGCGGCCGGCGAAAGCTGAAAAAGGCGAAACGCCGGGCCGCGGATATGACCCTGCGTCCCACGTCGCTCTTAATCCCTCTGCTACCCTCGCGCTATCCTTCGACTCATTTGCCCTCGACGCGAAGCCGACCCGCTCTGCTCCCTCGACACTTCTGCACTCGACGCGAAGCCGACCAGCCGATCTCCTCCCTCGACGCTTCTGTCCGTGCCGACCGCAGCCTCCCAAGAGTCAGCCAGGTATTCCTCGCTCTCCTTCGACTCCTCCACCCCTAGGTAATTCCTTCCTTACGTTTCTTCTACCTACCAAACTTTCTTGTTTGGACAGACAAGAAGGAATCACATGTACGCCGTACCATTCCGATAGCCCATTCATCACATCTCTCTCTTCGCCTTCACACCTTTGGGAAGAATCCGCCATTGCTTCTCTCCTCCAGTTTCAGCACTACTACTGTAAGATTTTAAAATTTTGTTTCTTGTGACGCATAGTTGGGGCATGTTTACATTTCAGAAATTGTATGGTTTTTTTTTTCTCTGTTTCTCATATCTGAACTGAAATGTACATCTTTTATTTGTCTTTGAAGAAAGACTTACGTTGGAATCAAAGGAAGAATCACTCAATTATATTATATTGTTACGCTGTGATCTTGATTTCTGGTGGAGCGAATCAAGGAAAATTTACTCCACCAAATTCATTGCATTTTCTAGTTTGAATTGTTTTATTTTTAACTGGACAAAACATTACTAAACATTTATGAGCTTTTCTTTTAATGATCTGGTATGGGTTCAGTAAAGAGATTGTTGAATGCCCAGGTATATTACATGAACTTAAATGTAAGGAATATTTTATCCTATCTTTGGTTTCCAATGTTCTAAAATTTTTTTGCTCCATCTGCTTTTCCTTGTGCTTCAATGAATTTATGTTTTATAAGTGCTAATCAGGCCATTGGAATTCCAGTAAGCTCTGTGATATACGCAACTGGGGACTTGAAAGGTGAAGCTGCCGATGNGAAGGGGGAAGTTGAGCTTGGGCATGAGGGTTATTCAAGCTGGAAGAATTTGAAGAATTTTCAGACAAAATTTCTCTGTAAAAGGAGAGAAGTTGTTGAATGCCTTCCTGTTAGATATGGCTCATATACCATAAAGGGACGAATGCTGGAGCGGAGTGGAAGATTTTGTCCAAATCAGGGGAGTTTCCTTATATGGGTTGGGGGTGTTGTACAGCGGTAATTTGGTAATTACATATTGTACCCAAAATTTTCTTTATTGATCTGTCTAGGGTTATAAATAGGTTTGTATGTAACCCTAGGTGTTACGCAAATTCTGTATTCTGTACTCTTTTTCTGGATTAATGGAAAAGCCGCCGCTCTGCTCCCGATGACATAGGCATCTTTGCCGAACCATGTTAAATCTTTGTGTTCTTCTGGATTTGTGTCGATTCCTGTTTTTCTTCGCCCTAATTTCTCAACACTTCCAATGCTCTTTGTTAACCACAGCCAATCTTATTCCTGACCTTCTCTTCATTTCTTCAGAAAATGTAGCATTCCGCAGCAACAGATGCATCAAGCTAACTTCTTCTGGAGAAACTGCCAGAGTCCCTTACAAGGTAGTTAAATTTCATAAATTTAAGCGCTTTATCATCATTAATTGATGGAAAGAAATTTTTTTTCTTTCAGTGAAATCCTCTTTGATGGAATTGTTGGTAATGTACAGGTCATAATCCCTTTGAGTAGAACGAAGAGAGCTTACCAAAGTGAGAATATAAACAAGCCAAACCAAAAGTACATCCAAATCATCACAGAAGATGACTTTGAGTTTTGGTTCATGGGTTTTCTTTGTTATGAGAGATCTTTCAATTTTATACATAAACAACTTCATTGACACAACTCTCATTGTAGAAAACAAGTGAAGGAACAATTACTTGCTGTTTGTGAAGTATTTAAACTTCTCGAAGTCTAATGTGAGTCAGTTCAATGCAAACTTATATTTAGGATCTTCAATCTTTGTAATTTTTTTGTAAAATACATACAAAGTGCACTTGTCATGAAAGTTTTTATTTGGAATATAAATGATGTTTGAATTATTGATGTTAAAGGTAGCCTCGATTCATTGTTATAATCAATATCATTGCACATATCTCAATTATTTGAGATTGGTTTTATGACTCATCAGTTCCTATTTAATCTGGTGGAGTCTACTTGAGGCTTAAAATTTATTGATAAATTCTATTGTTGTTTATCTTAGGTATAACTCTTCTTCTTCTTAACCTTCAACAAAAGTTTTATTCATTTGTCTAATGGTACATTTTCAACCCTCGGCTATACATGTCTAAGCTCCAAATCCTTTGAATTCTATTTTTAATTACAACTCCCATGTTTGTAATTCTGTGTCAGATACATAAAAATTGCACTTATACCTTGAGAGCTGGTAATTGTTATAAGAAAACTAACTCTGATTCATTGGGGTGAAGTTTTATATTCTAGCAATAGAAAGCATCAAATGGCCTGATTGTGCTTGGACTACTATAATTTTCATGGCATTTTGAGCAAATATTTCTTTATGATCAAACTTAGAAGTTATTGTTTGCTAGAATGGCTAATGAGCTCCTGAGAAGTCTCAGT
>JXCR01072432.1:16150-135252 GCA_002079205.1 Phalaenopsis hybrid cultivar
GCCAATGGAATGTTGAAAGTTAATGCATATTGAAAAGGAAGATTTACATACATGCCATTCAATTCCTATGTATTTGCAATATTTAGCACCAAAACTTCAATTTTTAAGTACATAGCATCATATGCATGAAAAGGTCTATTTCACCATTTTAAAGTTGAAGTTGTGATATGAATAATTTGGGCGGTATAAATGTAAAAAAATAAAGGTTTGTTATTAGATACTGTTGACCTCACTTTTGGTTGAGGTCTAGAAATTTTTTAGTAGTCTACGTCTAGCCATAGGATTTTTCTATAGACTAGTCTTAGAAAACTAGAAAGGGTACCCTCATCATTAGAAACTCAAAACTCTTCTCTTTACTCGACTTGAAGTTCCACATATTGGTCTTAACCTCTAATATTTGGTAGGTAAGATCATTATGGGGGAAACTCAAGAAAAGTTCCTATAGGGCTACTTGGCCTTAAGATTAACCCTGGGTGTTGACTTGGAACTAGGGTACACCATATCTTCACAATACATTGGTCTATGACTCATTCAGAATGGTTCTTTACCCAATTGCACTTGAAATGCCCAACTTGGCCTTTTGCTCGTAGGCTCCTCCCCATGGGACCCAAATTTGGCTAAAATTCCTAAATTTTGCCAAAATACCCAAAATTGATCAAAACACATTTCAAACACCTTGAATACATCCAAATTTGCCAAAATTGACAAAAATTTCCAAAAATAACCAAATTACCAAGACACCCCTCCATGACCCAAAAATCCAAAAATTCCAAAAATTCCTAAAAAATCCCAATAAATCCAATCCCCCTCCATGACCCAAAATCCAAAAAATTCCAAAAATGCCCAATAATCCCAATAAATCTAAATCTGAATTTCATTTTGTCCAACTACACCTTGGTCCAATTTGGTCAATTTGACCATCTTTGACAAATCAATTCCATTTTTTCCAACTACACCTTGGTCCAATTTGGTCAACATGACCATCTTTGACAAAACCCCCAAATTAGCCCCAATATTGGCTAACACCCCAAATCTCAGCAATTGAATGCCTTAGACCTCACCCCAAATTAGCCCCAAAATTGGCTAAGACCCTAAATCTCAACAATTGAATGCCTTAGATCTCAAATTGGCATCCAATTTTTGTTAAAAATCCTTCATAAGGTCATTTTTGACCAAACACAACAATCAATTTGAGCTTAGCCCAAAGCTAGCATCTTTATAAGGTCATTTTTGACCAAATACAACAATAAATTTGAGCTTAGCCTAAAGCTAGCTCAAGTTTAACCCAAATTTGACCCTTAAGGGCTTAATTTAGGTCTAAACCCAAANATAAGGTCACTTATGACCAAACACAATAATCAATTTGAGCTAGCTCAAGTTTGACCCAAATTTGACCCTTAAAGGCTTAATTTAGGTCTAAACCTAAACCCATCAAAATCCATACAAATTGACCTTCAAATCAACTTCAAAACAACTTTCATCCTTCATGAAAGTTGTTCATCATGATGTTTTACATCAAATACAACAACTAATTTGGACTTAGCCCAAAGCTAGCCCAAGTTTGATCCAAGTTTAGCCCTACATGCTTAACTTAGGTCTAAATCCAAACCCATCAAAACCCATTCAAATTGATCACCANATCTTTGTCGGCCATCTCATCCCTCAAGCATCTATCGTTAGATAACATTCCACTCCTCAAATCATTGCCAGACCTCCCTTCCTCCTTATATTCAATAGAAGTAGAAAATTGTCATCCAGAGTTGATGAAGCGTTATAAAAATTTTTCAAGCTCCTGATGTCCGTATTGATTTTATTTAAGCGGGCTTATTTTGTGCGGCGCGGCCCTAGACTGCAAAATGTTTTTTTTTTTTTTTCGTCGTCTGGTTTTCGCTGTAGCGGCCGGCGAAAGCTGAAAAGGCGAAACGCCGGGCCGCGGATATGACCCTGCGTCCCACGTCGCTCTTTAATCCCTCTGCTGCCCTCGCGCTATCCTTCGACTCATTTGCTCTCGACGCGAAGCCGACCCGCTCTGCTCCCTCGACTCTTCTGCACTCGACGCGAAGCCGACCAGCCGAACTCCTCCCTCGACGCTTCTGCCCGTGCCGACCGCAGCCTCCCAAGCGTCAGCCAGGTATTCCTCGCTCTCCTTCGACTCCTCCACCCCCTAGGTAATTCCTTCCTTTCGTTTCTTCTACCTACCAAACTTTCTTGTTTGGACAGACAAGAAGGAATCACCTGTACGCCGCACCATTCCGATAGCCCATTCATCACATCTCTCTCTTTGCCTTCTTACGTTTGGGAAGAATCCGCCATTGCTTCCCTCCTCCAGCTTCAGCATTACTACTGTAAGATTTTAAAATTTCGTTTCTTGTGATGCATAGTTGGGGGCATGTTTACATTTCAGAAATTGCATGGTTTTTTTTTTCTCTGTTTCTCATATCAGAACTGAAATGTACATCTTTTATTTGTCTTTGAAGAAAAACTTACGTTGGAAGCAAAGGAAGAACCACTCAATTATATTATATCGTTACACTGTGATCTTGAATTCTGGTGGAGCGAATCAAGGAAAATTTACTCCACCAATTTCATTGCATTTTCTAGTTTGAATTGTTTTATTTTTAANCGCCTTCACACGTTTGGGAAGAATCAGCCATTGCTTCCCTCCTCCAGCTTCAGCATTACTACTGTTGGAATTGTTGGTAATGTACAGGTCATAATCCCTTTGATTAGAAGGAAGAGAGCTTACCAAAGTGAGAATATAAACAAGCCAAACCAAAAGTACATCCAAATCATCACAGAAGATGACTTTGAGTTTTGGTTCATGGGTTTTCTTTGTTATGAGAGATCTTTCAATTTTATACATAAACAACTTCATTGACACAACTCTCATTGTAGAAAACAAGTGAAGGAACAATTACTTGCTGTTTGTGAAGTATTTAAACTTCTCGAAGTCTAATGTGAGTCAGTTCAATGCAACCTTATATTTAGGATCTTCAATCTTTGTAATTTTTTGTAAAACACATACTAAGTGCACTTATAACATGAAAGTTTTTATTTGGAATTTCATAATTGTGATGATTCATTGCTTCATACTTAATTTACATATTCGATCTGACCAGTTGGTATGTTAAATTTTGTTGTGAATTCATAATTATCCGAGAGGGCTATGTGTTCCTCAACTAGTAAGAAGCGTATTAATTTTATGGGTGAGAAGGAAAATGATGTTTGAATTATTGATGTTAAAGGTAGCCTCGATTCATTGTTATCATCAATATCATTGCACATATCTCAATTATTTGAGATTGGTTTTATGACTCATGAATTCCTATTTGATCTGGTGGAGTCTACTTGAGGCTTAAAATTTATTGATAAATTCTATTGATGTTTATCTTAGGTATAACTCTTCTTCTTCCTAACCTTCAACAAAAGTTTTATTCATTTGTCTGATGGTACATTTTCAACCCTCGGCTATATATGTCTAAGCTCCAAATCCTTTGAATTCTATTTTTAATTACAACTCCCATGTTTGTAATTCTGTGTCAGATANGTAATGATCCGGTATGGGTTCAGTAAAGAGATTGTTGAATGCCCAGGTATATTACATAAACTTAAATATAAGGAATATTTTATCCTATCTTTGGTTTCCAATGTTCTAAAATTTTTTTGCTCCATCTGCTTTTCCTTGTGCTTCAATGAATTTATGTTTTATAAGCGCTAATCAGGGCATTGGAATTCCAGTAGGCTCTGTGATATACGCAGCTGGGGACTTGAAAGGTGAAGCTGCCGAGCGTCTCTCTCTCATGCCTGCTTCTTATGGTTCTTCTCAATTTCAAAAGAGTAGGAGACTAAAATCTACTTTTTCCCCCAAATCTATTTTATAATCATTTATAGTTTTCTTAATGTTAATTATTCTTCATTCACAGATAGAAAGCATCCACTTTTTCATTNTGCCTGCTTCTTATGGTTCTTCTCAATTTCAAAAGAGTAGGAGACTAAAATCTATTTTTTCCCCCAAATCTATGTTATAATCATTTCTAGTTTTCTTAATGCTAATTAGTCTTCATTCACAGATAGAAAGCATCCACTTTTTCATTGGATGAATAAGTTTAAGAGCAACGCAAGTAGTTATGCTAAAGGAATATGTGACTATGGTAATTCCCCTTCCCACCATGAGTTTCTACGCTTTATCAGTTTTTCATACAAAAATAGCTGCAAAGTTTACACATTTCCGAGTTTCTGTTCANCAAGGAATATGTGACCATGGTAATTCCCCTTCCCACCAAGAGTTTCTACGCTTTATCAGTTTTTCATACAAAAATAGCTGCAAAGTTTACACATTTCCGAGTTTCTGTTCACTTGATTTATAAAGGCAACTAATTTTTACTGTTTAATTGAACTCACAATGAATTTGGGATCCACTGTCTCTCAAACTGTTAAGGGGGAAGTTCAGCTTGGGCATGAGGGTTATTCAAGCTGGAGGAATTTGAAGAATTTTTAGACAAAATTTCTCTGTAAAAGGAGAGAAGTTGTTGAATGCCTTCCTGTTAGATATGACTCATATACCATAAAGGGACGGATGCTGGAGCGGAGCGGAAGATTCCATCCAAATCAGGGGAGTTTCTTTATGTGGGTTGGGAGTGTTGTACAGGGGTAATTTGATAATTACATATTGTACCCAAAATTTCCTTTACTGATCTGTCTAGGTTATAAATAGGTTTGTATGTAACCTTAGGTGTTACTCAAATTTTGTATTTTATATTCTTTTTCTGGATTAGTGAAAAAGCCGCCGCTCTGCCCCCGAGGACGTAGACATCTTTGCCGAACCATGTTAAATCTTTGTGTTCTTCTGGATTTGTGTCAATTCATGTTTTTCTTCGCTCTAATTTCTCAACACTTCCAATGCTCTTTGTTAACCACAGCAGGTCTTATTCCTGGCCTTCTCTTCATTTCTTCAGAAAATATAGCATTCCGCAGCAACAGATGCATCAAGCTAACTTCTTCTGGAGAAACTGCCAGAGTCCCTTACAAGGTAGTTAAATTTCATAAATTTAAGCGCTTTATCATCATTAATTGATGGAAATAAAATTTTTTTCTTTCAGTGAAATCCTCTTTGATGGAATTCTTGGTAATGTACAGGTCATAATCCCTTTGAGTAGAACGAAGAGAGCTTACCAAAGTGAGAATATAAACAAGCCAAACCAAAAGTACATCCAAATCATCACAGAAGATGACTTTGAGTTTTGGTTCATGGGTTTTCTTTGTTACGAGTGATCTTTCAATTTTATACATAAACAACTTCATTGACACAACTCTCATTGTAGAAAACAAGTGAAGGAACAATTACTTGCTGTTCGTGAAGTATTTAAACTTCTCGAAGTCTAATGTGAGTCAGTTGAATGCAACCTTATATTTAGGATCTTCAATCTTTGTAATTTTTTGTAAAATACATACAAAGTGCACTTATAACATGAAAGTTTTTATTTGGAATTTCATACTTGTGATGATTCATTGCTTCATACTTAATTTACATATTTGATTTGACCAATTGGTATGTTAAATTTTATTGTGAATTCATAATTTCCCGGGAGGGCTATGTGTTCCTTAACTAGTAAGAAGCGCATTAATTTCATAGGTGAGAAAGAAAATGATGGTTGAACTTTTGATGTTAAAGGTAGCTTCGATTCATTGTTATAATCAATATCATTGCACATATCTCAATTATTTGAGATTGGTTTTATGACTCATCAGTTCCAATTTGATCTGGTGGAGTCTACGAGGCTTAAAATTTATTGATAAATTCTATTGATGTTTATCTTAGTATAACTCTTCTTCTTCCTAACCTTCAACAAAAGTTTTATTCATTTGTCTAATGGTACATTTTCAACCCTCAGCTATACATGTCTCCAAATCCTTTGAATTCTATTTTCAATTACAACTCCCATGTTTGTAATGCTGTGTCCGATACATAAAAAATGCACTTATACCTTGAGAGCTGGTAATTGTTATAAGAAAACTAACTCTGATTCATTTGGGTGAAATACTATATTCTAGCAATAGAAAGCATCAAATGGCCTGATTGTGCTTGGACTACTATAATTTTCATGAGATTTTGAGCAAATATTTCTGTATAATCAAACTTAAAAGTTATTGTTTGCTAGAATGGCTAATTAGCTCCTGAGAAGTCTCCGTCGGAAAAAAATTGCGTACATAAGATGTACGCAGAACTGCGTACGTCTGTAACCTGAAAATAGATTACAAGGAAGATATTTGGAGGTTATAACTGTGTTATAGCCCATGTAACCTCTGTGTAACCTACATGTATCTTCTAGTAAGTTTCGCGCTTCTTTTTTCATATATAGGTGGGTTACAGGGAGGTTACAGGGGCTATAACACGGTTATAACCTCCGAATATCCTCTCTGTAACCTATTTGCAGGTTACAGGCGTACGCAGCTCTGCGTACGTCTTATGTACGCAAATTTTTTCCCTATCTTGCACCTCTTTTTAGCATGACTTGTACGCTGCTATATTATTCTTTTATTTTCATGCTTAGTTTGCGATCTCAGAACATAAACCACTATTTCAAACAAACCTTCCGATAAATTCCATTGAAATAATAACAAGATTAATTTTTTTGCTGAAGAGCTGAGCTTGAGATTTTGGGACATTTACATACATTTCACCCAATTCTTATGTATTTACATATCTAACTCCTAAACTTTGCATTAATATTTATACCGCCCAAATCTTTTTTCTCATAAGAAAATATCACTATCTTAACTTTTGGAAAATGAAATACAGATTTAGTAAATGTTGTAACTGTTAAATCCTGAAATTTTTGCTTGGCAAGCTGAATGTTAAATATAATTAAATTCTAATAAATTTTTTGACAGTTATTTTTAGGATAAGGAGAAGAAGAGGCACATTGTTGATAAGTGATGTCATTCTAGACCTTGTATTAGTGGGATGCACCCATTATGTCCTTTTTTAATTAATTTCAAACATTAGGTTCTACCCATCATTGTTAACATCATTAATAGTAGTGTTATATGTGATTTCATGTTTTTTTCTATTGTTTAATCAACTTTTGGATGCTTCAAAAAAATTTCAAACAATAGTTTTGATCACACTAGCGAGAGCAAAAGATGTAATGAATCAAAAAATATCTATTGGAAAGATAATTTATGAAATTTTGGCTATGGTTTTCATGAATTGTGGTTTTTTTTCTTTTCTTTTATCACTTTCAGTACTCCCTTTCAAGTAAGTCGGACATATGAGTTTTTGAATTATTTAGAAGTACAATTCTGCTTCAGAAGTATCAAATATGTCGTTCTCATATTTCTATTTTAAACAATTTTACCAAACAGGGCAACATCGTCATTTTTCCAGAAATAACTATCCAAAAGCTATTTTCATCAAACAGACAGTCAGCTTCCCCACAGCAGCTTCTTGGGGCAGCGCAGCTGCGCCAAACAGAGCCTTTTGTAATAAAATTATAAAATGATTGTTTTGTCGTTAATTTTTAATTTCAATTGTAGTTAAAATATGATTTGTGATTTTGGATTAGATTGAGGAGTCTTATATAGCATCAAAGTTAAAATATTGATGATTTCCTCTTCTAAAATTTGAATATATAAATATATTTGTTTGGATATATGGATTTACTCCACAAAGATGATTACAATGACTAAAATCTAGAGGTTTTTACCTACAACTCATATTGCCATTATTTTTTGAAAAAAAAAATTGAGTCAGTATCTCTAATCAAAATTCTTTCAAGATAAATTGTCCTTTATAATTGGTTTAAAATAAGTTGGTTGTAAATTTCAAAATTTGAATCATATATCACACTAATCTCAAACCAAATTAAAAATATGATAAACTCATCATCCCCCAAGATCTTCATACTATTGGTTGATAATACTTAGTATGACTTGATATTTTGTAGTTTTATGTGATACACGTGTTAATGAATAAGAATCATGAGAAATTAATAGCGCGCACACACACAAATATATATATATATATATGTATATATATATATATATGTATATATANAAAAAAAAAATGAGTCAGTATATCTAATCAAAATTTTTTCAAGATAAATTGTCCTTTATAATTGGTTTAAAATAAGTTGGATGTAAATTTCAAATTATGAATCATATATCACACTAATCTCAAAGCAAATTAAAAATATGATAAACTCATCAACACCCAAGATCTTCATACTATTGATTGATAATACTTAGTATGGCTTGATATTTTGTAGTTTAATGTGATACATGTGCTAATGAATAAGAATCATAAGAAAATAATACACACGTGCATATATATATATATATATATATATATATTCCATTAGAAATTATATATCGAAAAAGGAAAATAAAATAGTTATTGTATCATGTCAAGATGCTTGAAGTATTTATGCTCAAGAGCGCTTCTTGCATTTATTCTTCTTCTTAATTGGCGAGGGTTGATAAAAAATTCATAAAGGACTATTTGGAGTCACTATTTGTTTTTATCTTATTTACTTTTATTTATATTTTTTATTTGATTCAAACTATATTTGATAAGTTAAAATAAACACTATTTGTTTTCAAAACACTCATAAAAAAAAAAAAAACTTTTGAGTGATTTTAAAAATATGTAAATTTAAAAAATTATTAAACAAATATATTTTTAAAATAAACTAATAAAAATGATTTCAAAAAAACCCAAAGATTATATGATTTCAACTTAATGAAAAATTGCATTAAAAAAAAAACTTTTGAGTGATTTTAAAAATNATTGTTTTCAAAACACCCATAAAAAAAAAAAAAAATACTTTTGAGTGATTTTAAAAATATGTAAATTAAAAAAAATATTAAACAAATATATTTTTAAAATAAACTAATAAAAATGATTTCAAAAAAGCCCAAAGATTATATGATTTCAACTTAATGAAAAATTGCATTAAAAAAAAAACTTTTGAGTGATTTTAAAAATATAATAAAAAAATATATTTTTAAAATAAAATATTAAAAATGATTTCAAGAAAACCCAAAGATTATATGATTTCAAGTTAATGAAAAATTGCATAATATCCAACATATAACACATGGTTTAAGAATGGAATGAGTGGGCCAATGGAATGTTGAAAGTTAATGCATATTGAAAAGGAAGATTTAAATACATGCCACTCAATTCCTATGTATTTGCATATTTAGCACCAAAACTTCAATTTTTAAGTACATAGCATCATATACATGAAAAGGTCTATTTCACCATTTTAAAGTTGAAGTTGTGATTTCTGTTATGTGATATGAATAATTTGGGCGGTATAAATGTTAAAAAAATAAAGTTTTGGTATTAGATACGTAAATGCATACGAATTGGGTGGTATGTTTGCACCCTTAAGAAGACTTGGGAGAACCCCCCAGGGAGAGGTTATACTCTATTAGAATGTAAGAAGTTGAGACAAAATTTTAATAAGTTTTGTTGTGTGGTAGAATATTTATGACAATAGAGACATGTTAATGTTTTAATTTTATACAAAGATCTAGTAAACATATATGTTAGGAATTTTAAAAGAGACATTAAGAATTTTACTTGAAAAATTTGAAAATAAAATGAGCGTAAATTGAATTGAAATAATCCACTATATGCATGGTGTTCCAGAGTATATGATAACAAAGTGGAAAAACTTATTTGGTCTCTGATGTCCATAAAAAATTATGAAAAAATAGTAAAAGATGATGGTGAGAGTAGCGCCAAAATCTTAAACATTTCAATCGAGGATCAATGGTGTTTCCTCTAATTGTAAAATATTCATTTAACATTGAATTGTCTTCATAACTTTAAATTATTGGGTATTGTTGAATCCGAGATTGTCTAATGAATTACACCCAAGGAATAAAACGTAGAACATAATAAAGAGAGAGAAAATGAGGGAGGAGTGCTCTGATAAATAGTAGACTGAGAGAATTGCGAAACAGTTAATTGAAAAGTTCATAACATTATATGAAACGAAATATTATTTCAACTCTCATACCCACATTTATCTATAAAAAGGGGATTGTTTCCCTATTTTAAATTAAGCTTATAATTTTTTCAACAACACTTCAATTACTTAATTTAGGCTTATTTAAACTAAAATCTACTTAATTTGAGCTTATTTAGATTAAAATATATTTGGTTTTTTATGTCTTTTGGATTGTCTCATCAAGACATTTTGTTTGACAATAAATTTGTTAAAACTAGAATTAATATGATCAAAATTTTAATTTTAGAAAATTTCAACTCAAAAATTACACCGAATTTTGTACTTGATTGAAAGAATTTTAGACGCTACGCTGCATATTGCCTACCTCGGCGACCGCTACATGCTTCGCGAGCATTTGGAAGGGGGTTTGTTTGATGTGTGTGGGCGTCGAAAATTTTGACCTCTCCCTAGGAGACTATTTGTATTCTGTTTTATTTATTTTAGAGAGTTCTTTGGATGATCAAATTTCTAAAAGACAGATTTGATTATAGATAAGAACTACTCAGAGATTTCACCCTTATTTTGATTTGGGGTTCAAGGTTTCCTATAGGCGCAAATCCCTGTGGTTAATTACCCCTCTCACGAGAACACTTTAGATTAAGGGTCTGTTTGGGGTAGCTGCAGCTTATCCAGCTTCTGCTGATAAGCAGCTTATCCTGATAATCTGCTGATGACCAGCTGATCCGGATAAGTTGTCTGGTTGTTTGGTTAGCGCGTCTGGAAAACAATTGATTCTGTAAAATTGACTATTCTGTCCTTGTTTTAAATAAGTTGTTTAGCTGTTTGGTTAGTGCGTTTTGTAAACAACTTATTTGTAAATTTTTTTAGTTGAATGAATAATCTGTGTAGCAGAATGTTATTTTCTCAAATGTCAAGAAATGAAAATGCAAAAAAGTTTAATAATATTTATATAACTCAAAAAAGTTGTGATTACATCAAAAAAGCATAGTGATATATATGAAAGTTCATTACACATTTATGAAACTCTAATATGGATTATAATAAGACCCAAAAAAAAAGAAAAAATAACATGTTAAAATTACAATGAAAAATATGACAATATTGAGTTTAACATGTAAAGTCACATCATGACGAATGTTGCCCGGTTCTGATACCTCAAAACCCCGAGCAAACGTGTCCTGATGGGGTGCGATATACACTGAAGAACTCGAACCATATGTGGTGGTCTCCTATTGTGGTAATGTCGAACTCCTAGCAGTTGTGTCCAATTGGGATATCGTAGAAACAGTTGCATTGTCCGTCCACCTGAAGAATTTACAGTCTTCAGGTCCTTGTCCCCACCGCGTGCACCTGTAAAATTGCCTCCCGTAGCTATGTGTCTGGCGTGACGTGAATAGCAAGGACGGTAGTCCGCAACGACACATCACTTTCTCGGACTTCTCTGAATGTCTGGAACTCATTGTTCTGTATTTATTAAAAATAGAATAGATCAGTCCAAAAAATAAGGAAATATAAAAAGTAAACTTACCCGAGCATAGAGCCAGCGATTGCTGACAACAAATTTACGTGGTCGTCCAAACTGCTCCACCGTTATCCACCATATAAGAGGTGAAGCTATTAACCAGCATAAAACAACATATCCACATTAATTATAAAATATGCTCAAAGCTGCTAATATAAACTCTAATATAAGCATCACCTTCATCCTGATCTATGCGAAGGCCATCATAAAGTCCTACTACATGTTTCATGGAGAAAAATTCATTCCATAAAAATTCCAACAAATAATTGGTCATACCATAGTAGTGGTTGTCATTCAAGCTACATACATAACATGGGGTCATCCAAGCTACATATAGATTGCTTACAAATTTTAGATGCTTCCATAACCATACTATAGTGTCGTGACATTTTGTAGTGCATGATACTAGAACCAAGAATAAATCAACATTAGATGCTTCAGCATTAGATGCTTTCATAACCATACCATAGCATTAGATGCTTCCATAACCATACCATAATTTCCACCAGACCCAATGAAGTGACATTGTGTGAAGTGTTAGGGGTAATAATAAACCAGCCTAGGCATAGTAACTAGTAAGTAGTAACATAAAAACTGAGAGAAATAATAAACGAGCTATCTAATAGTAAAATACATCAATAATAATGAAATATAACACATGACAATTGATCTTGAAAATGCACAATAGTCAACTCGCAACATACAACACCTACTATGGATCATGAAAATATCATTCATGTCCTGCTCATATTTTTTTCATCATTATTGTTACAATTGATGAGATAAAACATCCTCCAACTTCTAAAGAAATTGAAATCCAATTCTTGTGAAAAAAATATCACTGATGCAAATATTTTGAATTAGACCAATACTTAAGCAAGAGTTTCAGGAAAGCAATCATGCATGAAAAGTTTTAAGGTATGCATCTTCTTTTCTCTTATATTTCACTACAAATTCTGTCATTTTGCGTAAGCAAGAAGCGAAATTTATAAATGGACGGCCATTCACTCAATAACAGTATGCTTTACCAAATTAAACTGATGCAGTATACAGACATAATGAGATCATATGTGATGTAAGTAATGTGTAAGTAAGGTAAAGTGATGCCGTATACAAGTTCCGTAAAGTTATGCAGTATAGATTCTGTATGAAACAACATAATCATTACATAAGCAAGAGTCTCAAACAGCATAACCAGTAGCATGAAAGCAACATCAGGAAACCAATAACAGTAAACCAACATCAGGCAACCAACAACAGGAAACTCGAGCATAAACATTTACGTATGCGAACGTATTTGAACATGGGACTAATAAAAAACATCAAACCAGCATAAACATTTACGTATGCAGCTACATACGTATTTGAACAAGGGACATTTACATATCTATCAATTCTTTTGGACATTTACGTATTTGAAACCATAAAACTCTTTTGAATATGGCATGTAGATAAGATAAAGAAAAATTAATTTACATACCCCACAATTCTTACGTATTCACATATCTATCAAGTTTACATTTACATGTTCGTATCATAAATCTATGTATGAAAATGTGTATTTCTCTTTTAAAGAACAAAATAAAAATTATATTTTAGATGTGATATTAAAGTTTAAGTTCAAGTGTTAAATACCTAAGAATTGTGTGTTATGTATGTAAATGTCTTTCTCAAATTTCCTTCCAGGGTCTCTACAACACAACAATGCACGCAGAACTGTGCAAGAACACCATCAAAGCCTTGTGTAACGCAGGCACTTCCGGAGGAATCTTCACTACATCATTACTTCATGAATTTTGTATTCAAATTTGTTTCTTCAAATATGTTCAGAACAATGTGCCAACTGGAGAACAAATACTCCTATGAATGCAAAGATCACAACAAAACATAGACTCCATCGATAAATGTAACTACAACAGCAAAGTTATGCAAAATTATGCAAAGTCTATCATTCTATCTACTCCCTTCAATTATCAATTTTACCTTCCTTTTTTCAGTTTTCAGTTTCGAATAAGTGCATGACCGCAAGTCACAATAATGCTATCAAATTCCAAAATTGTTGATATAATAGCAAAACATCTACCGCATTTGACAAGTATAGACAACAACTCATTAGATAATGAGAAATTGGGACAACTGACAGCTAAGTTTTTATTTAATCAAGCATCCACATTATCTTTATTTCAGTAAAACAAGTTATTCAAAGTTAGAAGCAGACATATGGAGCTGATTTTCAAGTGACATTTGTCCAAAACGCATAGATGAATAATGCAAGAAATATATTATTTGCAAGCAGTGCACTGCAATTGGAAATTTCAAATAAGTAATGTGAAGAAAACCTTCTTGTATAAATCCAAAAAAACCTACATGTATGCACCCAGATCTTTCATATAACATAAGAAATACCACCATTTTATGCATAGGTAAGGTGGTTTATATATAAAAATTGATTACAGCTTCCCAAGCATAAAAATCCAACAAACCCTAAATTCGTCCCCACCAAATGGGTCATACCATAGTAGTGGTTGTCATCCAAGCTACATACATAGCATGGGGCCATCCAAGCTATAAATTGCTTATAAATTTTAGATGCTTCCATAACCATATCATAGTGTCGTGACATTTTGTAGTGCATGATACTAGAACCAAGAATAAAGCGCAATGCAATAAGAATATTACAAAAGGAAGGCACAATAAAACAAAACTGCTTCCAGGTACGGGTTACATAAAAAAAACACCCAATTTGCAATATATGATGAGGTTTGAACACAAATTTATACTCCCAGCTTCTCAAAGTTCATCCAAAGCTGAAACTGTATAAGATTTGCAAACATACACTTCCATCTTCTACAGCTGAAGTACCAGCTAATGAAGTTATATAAGAAGCATGGCTTCAGTGTACATACCAATGCAATAAGATTACAACCATGGCATAAATTTGTACCTTTCCTTTCAAAATGCATGGCTGCAGCCACTATTAGTTGCAAGTATCAACTGCTGATTTCCAACTGCAGTGTACATACCATTGCACTAAGATCACAAACATGGGATAATTTTGAACCTTTCCTGTTAGATACGCTTTGTACTCTTGTTAGTTTTACACAACTAGCTGTCACCTAGAAGCTCCTAATAGAAACAAATCATGAATTATATTTTCTTAAAAGTTGCATTGCCACCTAAGCTAGTTCACCATAGCCAACCGGACAACATGAGTGCACTCAAGTTTCGACATCACGGCTCTTCCGAGTCTTAATTTCACTTACAACTTATTTTAACATAACATATTGCCAGTAGGTTATGTAACACGTAAAAATAAAATGTATTCTATCATAAAACAAATTTTCCTACACATGCCACTATTTCATATCAAAAGAAAAGAGTAAAGAAGAGTACTTATGAAGCATGGATAAAACACAATAGAATTCATTAAATCAAAGTAAATCCACTAGAAAGTATTTACTACAATTATAAGATAATGACGAAGAATACTTGACTTTTTTCCTTTGAAATAAAGATGAAAATCCCTTCAACATAGTCTCTTGTCAATCTATGCAATGCACATACAATTCCTTACACATATCTCTTAAAATTCCTCACCAATCTCTCTTGATAATGTATAAATCTACGTCTCCTACTCAAATTATGACCTCTAGACGTTCTTGGAGTTTCTAAGAGCTTGAAATGTCAAAAAGTGTCTTCCCAAATCTTGAAAGGTGCCTTATAAACTCTTTGGGGCGTCTAGAATCGTCCACAACCATTTTTGGCATTTAAGCTCCAGAATGTGGCTCCATGGCACCACAAATGGGATAGACTAATGCATATGCGCCACTTTCTGGTGCATAGCCGCCACCCTACTAGCAACACCCCCGTTTAGCTATGTTTCGCTCCATTTCAGCTTCAATCTACTCCAAGTGTTATACCTACAAGATAAATATGAAAAATAACATTTCTTTAAAGTGCAATTTAATTCAAAAACATGTGATAAATGAAAATGAAATTAAGCATGGAAAGACATTTCAAAATGCATCAGGTCAGAATTTTCTTTCTTGCTTGATTTGACTTCAAATTGCACCATTTTTTCTTCATTTTCTTCAAAACTCTATTTCTTGTACCTGAAATAAAAAAAAACATGCAAAATACTTTCCTTTAAAGTGCAATATCAGTAAAAATGAGCATAAAATGCATATAAAAAGTAACTAATATTTAGGCGTATCATCTATGCTACCCGTACTAAAACCGGCTTGAAGGCTATGCAGGAAAGTAAAAGATAGATTTTGAAAATCCTGAATATTTTAATTCTAAATTTTAATTATTGATGTGCCCCTAGCATGTGTTATTTTTCTGTGTGTTTAATGTCAATTTAAATCCCTGATACAATGTCAAAAACTTGACCCATCCAGAAATTATGCAGTAATTTAGTTTCAAAAATATGGCCAATAACTTGATCCAATTTAAATTAAGTAGTTAATGTGTAAAATTGAAATTTTATAAAGTATAGCAAATAGTTCTCACACTATGGGTTCTACGCAAGTACAGTATTGCTTCAAGTAATATAGGACTTTCTGATTAAGCCCCGAATATTAATCCCACGAGGAAGCAAGGAAAGATGTCCTTAGTCAAATTTTAATCTACTACTATTAGTCATTAGTTTGGAATGTTGATTAAAATGGTGTTTGATCTAGCAATTACTCATAAATGCAAATGTTAAATGTAATGATAATAATTATTTCTTAATCCAAATGTTAATTCTAAAGATAACCCCTTTTTGGATGAATTGGTTTGAAGATTTTAGAGATGTTAAAAGCTACTATTCATATAGTGAATTAGATAATGTAAAGGAATTAGATGCATTAAATATTATATGTGCCAAATAGGAGCAATTTTAATTCCTACCCTGATTCAGTGTTATAGAAAATCATTCGTTAATCTCAAATTTAGTCCCTAAATCCGTGCTTAGGCTGAGAGGATACTGGATCTCACTCCATAGCTCCCACTTCTCTTCCCCTGAAGGCTAACTCTCGTTTTAGTTTTTAAACACTAGGACCAAATTGAAGATTTTAGTCTGTCACCCTAAAATCTCTAATTCTACGTCCAACAATGTATATTCTCCTATTTATTTGCACTTAATTCCATGAATAAAATACTTCTTCATGGAATCAAATGTGGTTCCACTTTATTGAGAATTACACCGCCCTCTCGGTCTTAATGCAATTACAACAAATTTTAACACTACAATAGATTTTTATTGTAATGTAAATGAAGTGCAAGTAAAAACTATCACTTTTATAATTAAAACATCTTCTAGCATGCATTCCAAAATCCTAAACATGAATCATACTCATTGCAAAAGAAAAGTAAAAGGAAAATAATGACATAATTATCTCATACCACTATTTCTCAATAAAAAGAAAAAGTAAGAAAAATACATCACAAAACACGAAGAAAACACAACGGAAAACTTCACTTCATCAAAGCAAATCCAATAGATAAGTGTTTACAAAATCATAAGATAATGAAGAGCACAACACTTCGTTTTTTCCCCTTGAAAGAAAGATGAAAATATCTCCCACAAAGTCTCTCGCTGATCTATGCAATGCTAGAACATTCCCTTACATATTCTCTCAAAATCCTCTCACCAATCTCTCCAAAAAGGTAGAAATCTACATTTCTACTTCTATTCTAAGATCTCTAAACATTCTCCACATTTTCCAACTCACACACACCACTTTTTTTGACATAAAAGCACTCTATTATAATGTAGGGACAAATTTCTCAAGAGATGCCTCAAACAACCCTCCAAAAAGCGTCCAAATACATTGAATCCAAACCGCCCAGCATCACATCCAAACTATCCCGGGTGCTGTCAACGCCATTTTGGGCGCCATCAGTGCCCATTTCATGTCATTTTATGCTCTCTGGCACTATCGGCGCCCACCATGCGCAACTCTACAATTTTGCTTCGTTTGACTCCGTTTTAACTCTATTTCGTCCTGTTTCAGCTGTGTTGCGTTCCTAATAGATAGACTTACAAAATAAGCATAAAAATAATATTCCTTTAAAGTGTAATTTTATTCAAAAAGGTGTGAGAAGTGTAAATGAGATCAAGCATAGAAAAACATATCAAAATGTGTCAGGACAAAATTTTCTTTCTTGCTTGTTTTTGCTCCAAATTGCATCGTTTTTGCTTCTTTTTCTCCAAAACTCCATTTTCTGTATCTGAAACCAAAAATATACAAAATACCTTTCTTTAAAGTTCAATATCATTAAAAATCACCAAATATAAGCATGAAAAACATATAAAAAATTGAACATTTTTTAGGCGTATCAATTATCTTAAATGTTTTTTTAGGATTTTTAAGTAGAAAATTTATAATTTTAGGGTCCTTAATGAGCTTATAATATTATTTTTGTGGAATCCCAAATACACAGAAAAAAAAGAAATAAATAGTAAAAAAATACAGGCATGCAAAACACACAGAGAAGAAAGCACTCCAAATTATATAAAAGAGGCCTAAAATGCTGCTAGATAAGCAACATATCCCATGAAAGCAAAAAAAAGGGATTGGACTCTGCATATACATGCCCCATCCTAGATCTATACATGAATATGAAAGCTTTGGGCTTAAGATATGGGACAAAATCTACTGCTTTTGGTCGTTGTCACGTGGTTCAATGCTTCATCCACTCCAAAACGCATGCTCGTAACTTATTTATGATACAGACTCAGCTTAAGGACTCTGTCAAATACATATGGAAGAGAAAATAAAAGACTCTACCTGCAGGAAAATAAACGCTAGCAAAGAAAGCCATGGACGTGAAATAAGTCGTGTCATATAACTAGAAGAACTAGTGAAACCTACAAGCAAAGGGTCAGAAATCATTACAAACCTTGTGTGTGCGCACATATAGGCACGACACCTTGCAGAAGAACGCCTGTTATACTATCATGCACAACGAACACACAAGTACACCAAAAATGCAACATAGGTGATGCATGATAAGCAAAATCAACACAGCACAGAACAATAGTCGGATGTGTCGAAAAGGACTACCTGATATCCTAAATCCTAGTATAGCACATCATCTAACGAGAAATTGTCCTAACCAGCATTTAAGTGCAGGGTCAGTCTCTGGTAATGTATGACTATGTCGGCCTTGCCCTTAAGATCCAAGGGATCTAAAGAGTGTTACCCAAGGTGAATTTTAAAACCCCCATCGACACCAAATGCCTCCTTCTAATCCAAGAGGTGGTGTTTCCTCTCACGGGGGGAGAAGAAGTCATGTTACGAATTCTACTAATGCTCGAATTAACCTACATGATTATCTTTATGGGAAAACTTCTGCTTCTAATACAGAAAAAAGAGAATCATCATTTACTAAAGCTATTCCTTCCCTCAAAGAAGTCATAACATCTGAACTGATTTTTCACTAAACCAATTAAACAAAATATTAGTGATATAAATCTCAAGGATTATCATATAAATAATCCAAATGCCTTATTTGAAAGATATTTGGAAAATAACTCACTTCCTTGAGAGTCTTTACCAGAGAGACTTGTGATAATATTTTGATTCAGATAAAATGCATAACCTTTGAGTATACCAAAGACAACACAACACAATTTGTTTTATACAGTAAATGAATAATATAAAAGATTATTCATCATAAAGATTTATGTTTAACTCCATTCCCAGAAAAAGGTCATTTACTTAACTGCAAATTTACAACATAAAGTTTCAATTAACTACTGGATTTTATTCAGGCAATGATGAAAGTTTTGTTTTTGTTAAACCATATATCAAAACATTCAAGGTTCATCACTGTCATTAAGAATACTATTAGCGGGGAACTACTAGTTTAGTTCTATCGTTGGTTGTGATATTTAAGCACGAATATTAATATTCTACTCGGGTCATTAAAATATTACTATATTGCATGAGTTGAGGCTTCTTAAAAAATGAGAAACATTAATTCGAGAAAATTATTATAAGAGCAAAATTTTATTTATTTATTTAAATATTGTTAAATTCCTTGGGATTGAACTTTTCCTATAACCTTTGAAAAAAAAAATAAATCTAATCATCTACATCTACAAAGATAATGTTCCCTTAAATAGTGAACTCAACTTGATATTGATGAAAAAATTCATAAAATTATTTTCATCATCCAAATTTACAATGTTTCACAATTGTCATCAGCATCTCCTAATGATGAATTATCCATCAAAGAAATTTATGAAGACATACCCACATAAAAAAAAAAAAGGGTTCAATAGAAAATTATTGTGATAATATAGATATTAAATGTTTGTATATTTAAAATCAGTGGTATGTATATATATATATATATATTGCTTTTTTACTTAATCTCCATGAATAGCGAGCATCAAGGTACTCAGAAATTTCACTCTTTTGCTTTCCCTTCTCCTTGTAGCCAGGACTCCCATCCCTCCGTCTCTATCGCTCCCTAGGAGAACAGAATCTAAAGCGAAACCCTAGGACAGTTGCGAGCAGAGAAAATGGGAAGGCCGGCGCAGGAGGCAATTGATATGTTTATGAGCATCACCGGCGCATCCGAGGCCGTGGCCGTGCAGAAGCTTGAGGTACATGTTCGAGTTTTTATCGCCCTTAATAGCCCCTTATTTTATTTTTTCTTTCTTCCATGTGACCGTCTTGTTTGTCTTTAGATTGTTTTAGGCTCTGTTCTGATTTTTTATTGGTTTCGATATGTTGCCAGTTTTTGTGCTGCTAAATATAAATTGTTTTGATTAGACTTGTGTTTGCAACCCGTTTGCATTGGATGGCGAATGAGATTGGGCGTTGAAGATTAGCTATTTGTTAGTCCGACTGATTTCCTTGACTTACTTTTGGAATGTTTTTCTTCTTCTCTAATCTCAAGTAGTGAAGTATTAATCTGTGCGAGAATATGTGATGGAAAGCGTTCTACTGCATGGACACCTCTTCGATTGCTTAAAAATCATTGGGAGCATACTTGTAGATTAGCATCTGCACCGCCTTTGCTGGTTCTTTGAACTTCGCTCTCTGTTGGATCTTGAAATCAAGTCTAGAGGAAGTTTTAGTCTTCATGAGAGTCAATTTGTCATGATCAGGATTTGCCTATGATGAATCAGTTGATATTGGCTGTCTACATTTACATTTTGAGTGCATGATTACTCTTACTTCAAATTCTGTTTTCAACCATATTTTGACTTGGAAACCTATTGTTCTAAATCTCTAAGAATTGTCTTTGGAAATTGCACCATTTAAGAAAGAGATTGTGGCACTTGAAGCCAATGTCTTGACAAAGAAGGCAAAACATTTTTCTCTCTAAGCAGTAAGTAGTGACTGAATGAAGTTGAGACCAAGGCTAATTTGTTAGGAGTTTTACTTAGTTTTTGATGAGTTGGAAACTAAAATATTCTTCTTAAGGAAGCTATTGATGGCTTCTCAGTTGAATTGGTTATCGCCTGGTGTTGAAGTCATGCTTTGTGAGTTAATTGAGTGTGGCATTGTTTAGCTCAGGGCCATGCTTGATCCCAAGCAT
Organism: Phalaenopsis hybrid cultivar; assembly: GCA_002079205.1. Lineage (NCBI taxonomy): Eukaryota > Viridiplantae > Streptophyta > Magnoliopsida > Asparagales > Orchidaceae > Phalaenopsis > Phalaenopsis hybrid cultivar. Next base: position 37,199 of record JXCR01072432.1, read on the forward strand.
TATCATTTGCTAGGTGGTGCTGGAATGTTGTTGTGTGATGAGTTTAACAACATGCCAACTTCTTTGAGTTGCTCTCTAGATAGCTAGTTCTGATTTTTTTTTTTGTACCTCAAATTGAAAGTGGGTATATTATTATTTTTTTCTTTATTTATTTTTTCCCTTTCTTTTTGGCATTTCATTTCTGTGATGCAATTAGAAATTATTATGAATGAAGCAAGGTTATTTTCATCGAATTGTTCATGTTAAGATAATCCATTATTTCAATCATGATTTTTTTGTGATATATTTTGTTAAACTTGTAAGCATAAAGTTGGTCATTTTTCTTTTGTTGAGAAACTGACACTCCCCTTTTTTGATCCAATCAAAGGTGGTGCACCATTTTAGTTTCCATGCATATTTTATTTGATCAAGAAAGCTTTTGATTTGTTAGATATTTTGATGATGATTTAATTGCTCGATAAGGACTGTTGATTGCTGAGCTACCTAAGGTTTGGCTATAAATATGATTTTCTTTGCACTTATTTTCTTTCACACTTTTTGAAATTTGAGCTACCCTTCGTTTTCTTGCTCTTTAATGTTCTTCCCATTCTCAACCTTCCTTCCCTTTTTCTTTATCCTCTTTGATCTAGAAGAGATGGTTGGTACAATCATCAATTGCATTGAGAGCTTCATGGAGTCCTAATGGAAGTTCTTGTCTTTCGTGATTAGAGGTTGGTGAAATTTGTTGTGGAAGACTTGAAGCTTGATGGTGAATTCACTATGTGGGTAATTGGTTCAAAGAGTTCCCTAATAAATTGTTCATTGATAAGCTTTGATTTTGCATAGAGCAATTTTGCCTTGGTTTGTAACTGCCATTATTTTCAAAAAAATACAACCCTCTTCAATTTGAATGTCATCTTGGCCTAGGTGATACCTATTTGTTTTGTGAGCATCATTATATTTAGTGTTTTTACACGTGAAGACAAGACAAAATTTAGTATAAATTTTTTCACTTCATGCTCACCATCACCGATTTCAAGGGGGTATTGTCTTTCTTTCTTTGAAATACATCAAGATGGAGAAATTAATGAATGAAGCGACTGATTGAAAAGTAGAATTAATTATGCAAGGTTGGCCAATGGGTGGCTGATAAAGAAATGTTTGAGCAAACTCTTTAGGGCGAAGCTGATTATTGCAAGTTTCTTTGTGGTTGAGTATGCTTGGAACTTGGAGATGAGGGAGATGGCCTTTTGACTTTTGGCATTACATGTCAACCTAGATGATCAATAAGTGATCGAGACCATGTTGCAAGCCCTAATTTGTTCTTAATTTTGAGTTCAAAATCTCTATTTGAGCTTATCAGTTTTGTTGTATATTTCTGTTTGGCTTGTAGGCCATATCATTCTTAAGGGCATAGTTGGGAATGTACTGGCCACTTCTAAGATGGCACTTGATTCAATTTTTTTTTAATGATGCCGAGGAGGTTGAAGAATTACCTTTTTTAGAAGAAACAACTTCTTGTTATATCTAATTTGGATGGTAGTTCATATTCAATTACTGCAGGCCTGATTATCTCCTTTCTAGTAAGTGCCTTAGTTACTATGAGAGAGATGGCTCAACAGTGGAAACCATATAGAGTTAGAGGTCCCCAAACTTGATGTCTTCCCAAGGGAAATCTGTGATTAATATGGTGGCTCCCCTGTTGAGAAGGATAAAGCAACTCATAAAGAGAGCGAGAAGTAGAGGGAGATTGATAATATAGAGCCTTATGTCAATCCTCTTAAGATGTTGAAGTCCCTCTATTGGGAAGAGTTGCAGTGATTTTCTTTTTGCTAGTAGGAGAACTTTGAGAGAGGTATGGCTGATTTCAACATCAACCCATTGATGCCAATGTTTGAGTTCAATTTCTCGACCCATGACCTTTGGATATTAGAGAGTTGCATATGAATGTCATGTTTAGGCAAGTTTCTAGTTAGGATTCCATGTTCTTTGATGTGAAACCTCATGAGTACGCACGTAATGCGTAATATGAAAGTGAAGGAATCACATTTTGTAAATAATAAAAATAAAGAGGTGGTTGGGTCCCAGATTGCTTAGGAGGAGAGAATAATAGAAGCATTGGAAAACTTTAAAATTTTGCATGGAAATCTTTTTTGAGAAGGATGTGATTCTTGCAATGGTTTCCAATCAAAGATATCAATTAAAATATTTGAAGAAACCCAGCTTGTAGATGCGATTGCCACTTCTCTCTCTTGAAAAAAGTGTTCTTGTAGAGTGAAATGAATGTTTTGGAATCTCGTCTACTTGAATCAAATGATGAGGGATCTTCCTCACTCTTGTGTTTCTCATGGTGTAGTCTAATTTGAATTCTTCGCTGAAGTGTTTTGATGATGAACTTGCCAAATTAAAAAAAAAACAAAGCTACAAAAATCTAGATGTCAAGAATTTGTATTATAGGCAAAGTCATGAGGAATTTATAAACATGTGCATTCATTCCAAGAAGTTTGAAAATTTAGTTTTAGAAAAGTTGGAGGGTCTTTACCTTTCCTTAAAAAAATTGCTAAAATATGATCACTTGTGGTGCTAAGGCTAGTCCAAGCTAATTTTTGGACCAAGTTAAACAATCCTTAATGGATGAATACAAAATGAGCAATAATGACCCCAAACGCCTTATTGTTTACCTTATTTTTTATATTTTGTGACAAGCTAAAAATGTAATAACATTTTATTAATAATGATAACATTCTTTTGAACTTTTTGTTTTTTTTTTGAATTTTTGTACTTAAAAAAAATTCTTTCTTGGATATTTGCTATTGAGGAGTATATATAAGATATATAGACAAATTAATAATAGTTCTCTTTAGTTTTATTGGATCTTTTATCTTTTAGGCTCACTTTTAGAACAAGCTAGACTGGCCTTACCTTTACGCTTTCCACTAGAAATGAACTTGTCTCTTTCATAGCATATCTTGTCTTAAAGAGTTATTTGAGTTCCAGGGCTTGAGTTTTAGTCATAATTTAATATTTTGGATTATGTGTAGCTCGTGTGCAACTTTCAAATTCCAACACTGCAGAGTGCGAAAAGATATTTTACTGAGTTGTGTTTATAGATAGCCAATGAAAGATCATTTTTGTTTCATTAGATTTTTTTCCTTAATATAAATTCATGCTCTAAGTTACGTGTTAGAGAGACTTGGTTTGTCAAGTATCGAATATTCTGGTTAGTCTCGAGTGAAACTCATTGCTTAGATGAAACTATACTTTTCTTGGATCCCTTGTAAGGAGTGATCTTATACTTTTAGATTTAAGCATGGAATGGTGACCACTCTAGTCTACTTAGGTCAATAAACTTCTTGCTGATTTAGTTGAATATAAGTTTAGAAAATTTGTTTAATTGGTTTTCATCTATGAGATATAATGGAAGGAGTTTGACTAGTCATCAAAGATGGTGTGATTCACACGGTTAACGAAGTAGATCCGGTCATCTTGGCCCAAATACCTTTAGCGCCTTAGATAGGTTTAAGTTACGTAAATCTATTCACAAGATAGCAAATGACCATGAATTAAGGTAGGCTTAAACTGCGTAGGAGTAAACTCCTAGTATGAAATGCATATATTTGAAATTTTTAAGCATCTTTTTGCAAAGTAGGCCAACAGTAGCTTTGTTGTAATTTTTAGTTTGGTAGTTCCTCCCTCCAAAATGGCTTTGACTACTCCTGAATGAATATCCTTAAGGATGTCAGTTGTTTCGGATTGGTACAGACACAAAATATTTGTAGTAACTGATCTTCCAAATAATTTGTCTTTTTTGTTTTGAATTTTATTTGGACCTTTAGGCAATTCAACATTTGACCATTGAAAAAAATTTCAATGAATGTCTTGACCCAATTTTGGTATGAATAGCATCGCTTTTGCTTCTTTAATATTTGGGCTTGTGTGTTCCATATTTTAACTATCAGAATTGCCAAGATAAATTAGCCTAAAGCTCCTTCAGACTTTGAAATGAAGTGATTGAGGTCATTAATTTGCTCGGTAAGTTGCCGGAGTTCTTTTGCAATTAGTGGGTGTGACCTATCCAGGATAGCTCTGTTCTTGCCATTATTATCAAGAGAGCATGCGTGTATTACTCCAGACAAAATTGGGTCCAAACCCTCATCACAATCCATAATATTTTAGGTTAGAGTTATAATTATATTTTATTAATGATTTATTCATTTCATATAAATTATATTTTCCTACCATTACTTATTACCCATTAGTTACTTGAATTAATCGTATAGCCTAATCGCCAACCATTTCAGTTAATTTGCCAAAGAGGTCATACTTGGGGTTATAAAAAGCTAAAGTATGAAAATGCTTTGGGTGAGTGTTCACAAATATAATTGCACATAAGTTCCATTTGGATGAGTGTTTAACAGTGTAATGATGCATACGTCCCCATAATTTATGGTGAGCAAATCTCTACTTTTCACATGTAATTTTTCCATATAATCAGTAGAATTCCTACTTCAGTTTCTTTCTATTATACTATCATTCTTTGGGCTACACAAAGTTTTTTATCAGAGTAGGCTCATTCATGTCTTGGCTTACGTATTTATTATCCACAAGCATCAACCAATTATAATGCGGGAGCTTCTTCAAGGATCCAATTTGAGGTCAAATTTCTTTGATTGTGGAGAGAATGAAGAGGTGGCCATATATGAAGAAATTTGATATCAATCAACTATTACTCATCACCAATCATCTTATTGATTTGTATTTTCTTGCCTCTAACTAACTCCATTCGCAAAAGCCATTTAAATGAATAAAAGGTTCATATTTGAGACTATTATGTATCAAAATGGTAGGCAATTAAGTCTTTTTATTATGGTTGAGTAATTTTTTTTGAAGGTAATATTTTGCCTATATAACGGCTGAGGGAATCCTCTTTGAGTGAATATCTGGTGCTAACACTTCTCTTTTGGTAGCATATCTACCATTATAGCACGAGGCTGAGTCTTGCTCAATTGGAATATGAACCATGTGCCATCGATTGAAAGACATCCTAACTTTATGATTGGCTGGAACTTGGATATGACTAAGTAGGGCTAAATGATGGAGCTTGAGTAAATGAGTCATAGGAATATTTGAGTGAATAACATTCAAACCATTTTTTCTTCTTTTGGCTAATAAAATGTGTCTTTCTTCTTTCAAAAGGGATCAATGCATTTCTTATGGCCCTTTAATTGCCAAATTATTCGACCAGACCTATTCTCTAACACTTAAAAAAAGGGAACTAAAAGGTGTTTCCGCATGTAAGAAAATGTCTTTTGTTTATGGTGGTAGTATGTTGAGTGCAATGTTCATGACTCGAAGTCATCAATTTTCCCTTTACCATCTCTATATAAGGGGAGAAAACATTTGTGTAGGCATTAGTACTATTCCACTAAATTGAAGAGTTGTAGAGTTGCAACAATTTTTTCTTTTGGTGAGGTAGGGAGTTGAGAGTTGTTGTTCGACTAGGTTAGTTTCCTAGAGGAATTGAGGCTCATAATCACTACTCTATTACCCTGCATCAAGCTGCGAGACCTTAGTCTATTAAATGTGACACATTTTTCTTCACTATATATAGAGTGAATCCTAGTTTTTCATTCATTGAGAGTGTTTGAAATTTGAAATTAATAGACGAGCATTTCATTTTCTTTATGAATTCGTGAATGGCTCTGAATGAGGCTATGGGAATGAGCGTTGGATGTTAATGGCTTGAGATTGGGTGCAATGCTTAGCATAGTGAATATTGATTGCCCTTTACATAATATGAGTGTGTGAATAAATCCAAGAAGAAATGCATGTACTAATTTGTTTACATGGAAATTTCATTTATAAAAACAAAGTATTTCTTTGATGTTTGGTCATTTTGCCCATGTCGAAGTTTGGTGCAATATTAAGAATAAATTAAGCTGCCTCTACATTATATTGTGATTGATTGCTTAGAAAAATGTTGAAATTCAATATTCCCAATCAATTGAGGTTTATCTTTTTTTTAGCAAGAATTGAGTTATTCTTCATTAATATTTGTAGTTCATGTTAGTAGAATGATGTCTCGGTCATTTAGTGAATATTAGAGAAATCAAATAGAAAACTCTTTGGCTGACCACTGTGCTGGCAGTATGAAATTTTCTAGATGTGTTTTGAATGATATGGCCAACCAACCATAAAATTACCGAAATGAATTAGTAATTTATTTGTCTACCACAGAGGTCTAATATAAATGTAGTTTTCGGTGTCTCTGCTTTTATGCTTATGTATCTGACTTGACACTTGTAATTTGATATAAAGGAGATGCAATTATAGTACAATTTGAGTTATATAGGTATTCTTGAATGAATATTAGCCTGGCAATATAAGCAGCATTATAATAAGAATATTTGTATGTTCAAAGCCCTTTGGAGGAACTAGTCTTACAAGAAATTACGTTGAAAACTGAATCATGAATGACGAGCAAGTACCATATCTCTTTGTATTAGTACAAATTTGAAGATTAAATTTCTTGCAAAATGAAGAAGCTGTAATTACCTAAAATTTCTTTATTTTGATTTATTTCCATTTTGTTTTTGTCTACCAATATAGCATAAGGGCGGGTACAACTTGAACTAAATGTGTTCTATGCGTGAAACTGAAATTTTGAGTGTATAACCAAGTGAAACTTGGTTGCATGCAATTAAATCAAATTGAAGGATCACATTGGAGCATATTAGTCGTTTAACAAAGCTCTAGCACTTTCCAATGCAATTTTTTTCTTTTAGTGAGGCAATGTGTGCTTTGTTATTTTCACTATTGATTGATACTTCTGTTAAGTTTCCTTATCTATTCATGAGCTGATAGATTCATCTTGACTAAAAGGCATTTGATTTGAGTTCAAGTCATGCTAAAAGTTGCTCGATCCAATCTAGATTTGATTTTGGGTTAACTCATCTTAATTTGATTCAAGCTCGATCAAAGCCAAAAAAGTGATTCAATACATATTGGTAGATTAATGGATAGAATCTTGGAATATTAGTACTTGCACTGGTAAATTAATGGAATTAGTTGACATTATGATTCATAGAAAGATTAATATTTTATGTGTCAAGAAACTAAATGAGTTGGAGAGAAGACTATGGAAATTGATAACTTAGATTTTAAACTTTGATATTTAGATAAATGTCGCACTAGAAATGATGTAGATGTAATTATAGATATGAGTTTGAAAGAAAATGTTGTAAAAATTAAAAGAGTTTGAGATAAAATTTTAGCCCTTAAGATTATTGTTGATACTAAGATTTTTAAGAATATAAGTGCTTATGCTCCTCAAGTAGGTTTAGATATAAATTCTAAAGATAAGTTCTGGAATGACTTAGAAGACCTAATACAAATGATACCTCTTGAAGAAATAATTTTTATTGAAGGAGATTTAAATTGACATGTCGGTGGAGTGGTAGATGATTTTAGAAATATTCATGGTGGTTACGGTTTGGAGTGATTAATGAAGAATGTAGAGCATTATTAAATTTTATTTTAGCGTATGATTTTGTTATTGCTAATACTTTATTCAAGAAAAGAGATGAACATATTATATATAAGAATATATCTAATAAAACACAAATTGATTATTTTCTTATGAGAATAAGAAATCATCGAGAATGTAAAGATTGTAAGGTCATTCCAAGTGAGGATTTAAGTACTCAACATCGATTATTAGTTCTAGATTTTAAGATGAAGAGTTATAAAATAAAGAATACTAGGAATCATCATCGTAGAATTAGATGGGGGTACTTAAAAGACATAAATAAAATTATTTTTACGAGTAAAATTCAAGATTTCAAAATTTGATATGTTCATGAAGAATCAAATTCTATGTGGGTTAAAGTAACAAATACTATTAAACAAGTAACAGAAGTTGTATTTGGAGAATCAAAAGAAAAAGTTTCTATAACTAAAAATAGTTGGTGGTGAAATAATAATGTGCAAGAAAAGATAAAATATAAGAAGTTATATTATAAAAAATTGTTTAAATTTAAAAGCTTAGAGAACTGAGGAAAATATCGAAATTCCTGCGGGGAATCTAAGAGAACAATCGGTAGCGCTAAAAATTCTGCTTTTGGTGATCTTTATAATATATTTGATACTAAGGAGGGTGAAAAATATATGTATAAATGACCAAACAAAGAGAAAAAAAAGTAAAGATTTAACTCAAATAAAATGTATTAAATATGAAAAAAAAGTGATTTTTGTAGAGAAAAGATATTCAAAATAGGTGAGTGAGTTATTTTGATAAACTATTTAATGAAGTTTTGAAAAATACAATCGATCTTAGTGATCTTAATATCATTAATAATAATAAAAGGTTTCATTTTTATCGACGCTTCAGTAAAAAAAAAAAGTTGAGAAGGCTTTAAAGAAGACCAAAGGTGGAAAGTCTATAGGACCTGATGATATCCCAATTGAAATGTGGAAATATTTAAAAAATTTGAGAATTTCTTGACTTACTAAACTCTTTAATATTATTTTAAAAATTGAAAAGATACCTGGGGAGTAGAGGAAGAGTCTTTTGGTCTCCATTTTTAACAATAAAGGGGATGCACAAAAGTGTGCAAATTATAGAGGAATTAAGTTGATGTGCTGTACTTTAAAATTATGGGAGAGAGTACTTGAACATAGGTTAAGACGTATTATAAAGATTTCTCATTATTAATTTGGATTTATGCCGGGCAGGTCTACTATAAAAGCTATAAATTTATTGAGAGGTTTGATGGAGAAGTTCATAGATAATAATGAGGATCTACATATGATTTTTATTGATTTAGAAAAAGCTTTCGATAAGGTTCAAAGAGATATCATTTGGAGAGTTCTTTAGAAGAAAGATGTTGATATGACTTATATTCAAATCATTAAAGATATGTATACAAGAGCTGTGACTTGTGTTCGAACAGGAGGATTGAACAAATATTTTCTTGTTTCTGTTGGTTTACATCAGGGAGGCTTTAAGCCCATATATTTTTGCTTTAGTTATGGATTGTCTTACTGGACACTTACAGGAGGATGTACCTTAGCGTATGCTTTTTGTTGATGATATCCCTCTCATGAATAAGACGAGAGAAAAAGCTCAGGAAAAACTTGAATTATGGAGGTCTACCTTGGAGTTTAAAGGCTTTCGTTTGAGTAGAACTAAAACAGAATACATGAAATGTAATTTTAGTAGTAGTAGCTCTAGTGACATAAATGTAACTATGGGTGATCAAATTATTAGAAGGTGTGAACGGTTTAAATATCTCAGATCTATTGTTTAAAGTGATGATAATATTGATGGGGATGTTATTAGTAGAATTCAAGTTGGTTGGTTGAAGTGAAGGAATGCTTTGGGCCTATTGTGCGGTAGAAAAGTACCGCTTAGACTGAAAGAAAAATTTTATGATAGTGGTGAGACCTGCAATGCTCTATGAACCTGCATGTTGGCCTTTAAAAAAGAAGCATAAAACTAAGTTAAGTGTTGCCAAGATGAGAATGATTAGGTGGATGAGTGGCTTTACACATAGAGACAAAAAATGCAAAATAAATATATTCGTGACAAGGTTGGTGCAACTCCAGTGATGGACAAAATTAGAGAGAGTCGCCTAAGATGGTTTGGTCACATTAAACGTCAATCATCGGATGATCCGATTAGAAGAGTAGATATTTTAGATTCGACTTATGTTAAGAAAAGCCGAGGTAGACCTCAGAAGACTTGGGCATATTGTATAAAAAATGATCATAAATTATTAGAATTAAATGAAAATATGACACTAAATTGGACGCAATGGAGAAAAAAGATTCATGTAGCCGACCCCACTTAGTGGGATAAAGGTTTTGTTGTTGTTGCTATAATACATATTGGTAGAGAGAGAGAGAGAGGGAGAGAGAGAGGCTTGCCAAATGTTTTTTTCTGGAAAGCATGCTGACCAGGAAATGCTGATTTTATTAAAAGATTGAAAAAAAGCTAAGAATAATCAAAATACTTTTTAAATCCAACCAATTTAACTCAAATTAAATCTAAATCTTAATTTCATGGGTGAATGAAGGGCGTCCCAAAATATGTCCCTGAAAGATAAAAAAAAAGTTCTAGAAAATAGCATAAAATGGGAGAACATTCAAAATACAAGCCAATCACTACTATCGATCTTCTTTCTCTCTTTTTATTGTTGCATTTTTATTAATAAAATATTGACAAAATGCTATTGAAAATGGGGTGGAAGGCAAGCCATATATTTAACTGTAATATATGATATTTTTTTCATTCAGGAGGATGACTACATGAAGAGAGGAGAAAAGAAAGGTAGTTTCAGCCATTTGTGTAGCTCATTATGCTCACGCACAATTTGTGGAGTAATTCATGCACCTTTTGTACTACTTTGTTTAGCCATGTTGAGGTAGGCTAGGTTTACCCACGTTTGTTGGCCTCTTTTATAGGTTTGGTCTACACATCCTAATCTAGGTTATGTTAGTCCTTTTATGATGCACCATCTTGGTTTATTTATGGACTTCTCTAGTTGATTTAGTTAAGCACTTTTTTGGTAGAACCTCCTAGATCAATTGAGTTTAATATAATTTGTTAGCATAAAGAATGCAAATTAGGAGGCTTTGTAGTTAATGCAAGCGATATCTTGGAACAAGTAATATAATTTTGTTCTTATAAGAATGCACTTTTGTGCTTCAGTACTTTTTATGGTTTAACTAATAAGTTACTTTTACAGGTAATGCTATTTTTTTTAGTTTGGTGGATGTTTTGATTTTTTAAACTTTGTATTCAAATACAAACTTGAGTTTATATTATTGGGTGGAGCTAAAGATTCACCATCAATACTAAAAGCTAATGATTATATCAGTTTGCCTATCTTCTCTATCTATAGATGTATTTGAGTCAATTAGAGTTCATCGCCGCGAGTCAATCAAATAAACTTGATAACATGAACAATATAGTGCAAACAACATAACTTATTCCAAAATTCTCGATTTTAAGGTATGTGCAACCCATGCGGTTTATCATAGAATTTGTTGTATGATAAGATGAAAACTCCCAACTCTGTTTGGTTTCAGGATTCAATTATTCTATGTATTTGCATTATGTTCTCTATTTTATGCACCATATGTGTAAGCGCCGAAAAGTTACCTTTTTTTCTCCCTGATTCTCTCATTACCATATGAATCAAATTTCTTTCCTTCTACGCCTCTACTTTCCCGATTTAGATTTCTTGTATCTTCCCTTTTCTTTCTCGATACCTTCCCTATTTGTCTCCCACCCTTTCCTTGTCGCCATCCTGATTTGTCGAGCATCTACTCTCTATAAGAGCAGGACTAAGGCTCCTACCAATCTCCTTGTTCCCTCTCCATCTCGATTTCACCCAAAATTATCTCCTGGCTGTCCCTCCTGCTCCCGTGCCCGAAACCCTTGCGACACAACTGCGGTGGGAGCTAGTAGAGAAGGCAATCACGACTCCTCCTTTTCAGTCCGCTCCTACTCGAAACCATCGAGGGTATTCTTCATCTTCCTCCTTCGCTTGTATCAACATCTGAAAGTCCTGTAAATCCTTGGTCCGACAAGACCCTACCGTGATTTAAGGAAAACAAGAGGAGAAATGGGCATTAATTATCCTTAGGATGTAAAAGGGGTTATTATTTCTCTTACTATTTATAAGGTTTTAGGTATTACATATGTAATTTTCCCCACAAAATTTATTAAGAAATTATTTTTTCCCTCATAAAAATAAAACAAAAACCAAATATTATTTTAATATGTTTTTTAGGTCAATGTTCATAATATATTTGTCTTAAATATATTATAATAAATAATAATAATAATAATAATAATAATAATAATAATAATAATAATAATGAACGTCGATTAGTAATTCTTATCTTCTAATTGGTGTAGGATCAATAGTCAAATCGTAAAACTCGTAGAAGTATCGTGTTTGACGCGTCGAGGTAAGTAACTGCTTTTTATGATGAGATAAATGTACTATTTTTAGTTATTGGTGTTATTTTTGCTAATTGTATTAGATTCCTAGCTAATTAGAGATTTGTCATTCTTACTTTTTAAATTCGGTTCATATAATTGCAGTAATTTCTATTTTTGCTCATCACAACTTCAAGGTGTATTCAATCTTGTTTTATTACTACTTAGATTTGTGTTTAATTGTTTACAATTCACGATTTCAATATTTATTAGTTCTTTTATATCTTTAATGTGACAGATCTCATTATTTCAGTTTCATAATTTTTTATAAATATTGGTGGACATTTTGTAGTTATATTTCCGTGTTTTGATTGTGATGCCTGAAATATAACTAATATTACAATACTATTATGTTGTTATTTAACTTTTTTGTTATGACTAATTAGATCGATGGTTCCTTCAGAGAAATCAATGGATTTTCATGAGATTGGTGCCTATCTTTTCTTGTTTCAGAGTATTGTAGTAAACTGATTTGAAGTAAGTATAATTATATGTGAATATATGTATATACTGAAATTGTATATTATTAGTAACGTTAAATGTTTGATGTGTCATATCAGTAGCCTAAGAAGAGGATTGCACCCCGTGCATTTGTTATGACTCCACAAGAAGTCTGTGAAGCTCCCAATGCGGTGACAGATATTATTTTTATTTTTAAGTAACCATCAACGGAATTGTTTATACTAATTTGCATTGAGTACATTGAGTTGTTAAATAGATTTATATATTACATTAACTGTGCCATCGAACTCATCCTTGTCTGTTGCTCAGTGGTTTCATGATTGTGAGTTATTATTAACAAAACCATATCACCCATAATTTTCTCACTAGTTGAGTTGATGCAACATTGGTATCAATTTGGGGATCAAATTCTCTTCAGGAGGGTAGTGTGTAAGAATCGAAAAGTTACATTTCTTCCTCCCTGATTTTCCAGTTACCATGTAAATCGAATTTCTTTCCTTTTGCGTCGCTGCCTTCCCAATTAAAATTTTATGCATCTTTTCTTTCCTTTCTCTATACCTTCCTGATTTGTCTCTTACCCTCTCCTTGTTGCCTTCCCAATTTGTCGAGCATCTAGGCTCTATATGAGCAGGGCTAAAGCTCCTACCAATCTTCCTCCTCCCTCACTATCTCGATTTCGCCCAAAACTATCGTCTAGCTTTCCCTTGTTTCTGCTCCCATGCCTGAAACCCTTGTGCACAACCGCGGTGGGAGCTGGTAGAGAAGGCAATAACAGAATCNCTCTCCTTGTTGCCTTCCCAATTTGTCGAGCATCTAGGCTCTATAAGAGCAGGGCTAAAGCTCCTACCGATCTCCCTCCTCCCTCACTATCTCGATTTCANTTCTCCTTGTTGCCTTTTCAATTTGTCAAGCATCTAGGCTCTATAAGAGCAGGGCTAAAGCTCCTACCGATCTCCCTCCTCCCTCACTATCTCGATTTCACCCAAAACTATCGTCTAGCTTTCCCTTTTTTCTGCTCCCATGCCTGAAACCCTTGTGCACAACCGCGGTGGGAGCTGGTAGAGAAGGCAATAACAGAATCATGTCGTACTTTGCTTCCCTTCAGTTTGCTCATACCCGAAACCATCGAGGAAGGTAACAACCCTCATCTTCCTCCTCCGCTTGCTTCAACCTCTCAAAGTTTCGAAAATCCCTTGTCTGACCGGGCCTTAATCCGGAATTTAAGACAAACTGGAGGAGAGATGGGATGTAATAACCTGTTTGATTTAAAGGGGGTTATTATTTTTCTTAATATTTATTAGGTTTTAGGTATTACATATGTGATCCCCCCCCACAATAAAATTGATTAAGAAATTATTTTTCTCATCCTTATAAAACTAAAATAAAAACCAACTACTATTTTAATTATGTTATTCTATCAATGTTCATAATTTATTTCTTTTAAATATATTATAATAATAAATTAATAATATTAGTAATAATAATAATAATAATAATAATAATAATAATAATAATAATAATAATAATGAACGTTGATTAGATTATACCTAAGTAATGATAAAACTTAACTACATAATTAATCTTATCTTCGAATTAGGGTAGGATCGATAATTGAACCGTCAAATTCATAAAAGTATTATGTTTGTCGCCTCAAGGTAAGTAATTGCTCTTTATTATGAGATAAACGTACCCTTCATAGTTAGAGGTGTTATCCTTGTTAATTGCATTAAATTCCTAGCTAATTTGAGGTTTGTCATTCATATCCTTTAAATTCCATTCATGTAATTGCAGTAGTTTTTATTTTTGCTCATTGCGACTCCAATGTGTAATAAATATTGTTTTATCACTGCTTAGCCTTGTGCTTAATTGTTGATACTTCATGATTTCAAAATTTATTATTCCTTTTATATCTTTGATGTGACATCTCATTATTTCAGTTTTATAACTGTTTATAAAATACTGGTGCATTTTTTTAGTTATATTCCTATGTTTTAGTCGTGATGCATGAAATATATTAAAATTATTAGATTATTATGTTTTGGTATTAAACCCTTTTATTATGACTACTTGGATCGACGGGTCTTTTAGAGAAATCCGTGGATTTTCATGGGATTGATGCCTCCCTTCCCTTGTTTTAGGGTGTCGTAATAAACGACTAACTACAAATGTAATTATATGAATACATATGTATATACTAAAATTGTATGTTATCAGTAGTGTTAAATAAATGATGAGCCATGTCTGTGTAAAATCACCTGATATTGTAGCATGTAAATATCTACATAAATAGTTTTTGCAAAATCTTTTATATAAATTGTAAATCGTCTATATTATCAATCATACTACATATTCCATTTTTCTTTCCGTTTATATTTTAATAAATAGATGTTATTTACTAAGTTTGATTTTCAAACTCACAAGTTGATATTTTTATGTAACAGGTTTTGCCCAAAGACTTATCGAGTTGCCTCCATTATAGCAACTTTTTCAGCTTTAGATTTACTTTTAATATTTTAGGTTTCTTACTAATCAATAGATCTTTCTTTTTGGGTCTGAGTAGTTGTTTCTCAATTTTCAATTTAATTTATTTTTAGTTATCTCATTTTCTTTTCGTTGTATCAGTTGAACACTTTATTTATTGAATAAAATTAATTTTTTCTTATTTCTATTTGTTATTACTTGTTTGTCTCTTTTCTTTGAAGAATATAAAATCTGTTCATTCTTTTTCATCATGCCCTGTGCTATTGGGGTGTCTCGCTTTCCGGACCCGGGATATGACAGAGTGGTATCAGTGCCTATGTTTTGTATTCAATTTCACTTGTATTTTGTACTCGATATCATTGGTCTTTGCATCTACTTTCCTTACCTTCACATTCCACGTCCATTGTCTTCTTAGGATTGGGTAGGAGATATGTTATTCTTGTTAGTCAGTATTTAATCTATTTTGATTTCACATATTTTTCAATTGCTTATAATGACTCCGAAAAGAAGAGCCACTGCAGTCGTTCGTGGAAGAGTCTAGAGAGCTACTATAATTGATATGCCTATTCCTAGAGGTCTTTGCTCTCCTAATAACCGTTGTGCTAATCCTGCTCAAATCACCGAGACTGCTAGAGATCAAAATGTTAACATGACAACTCTTGTGGAGGTGATGACCCAGGACGTTACTCAAGCACCACAAGCTAATTTTGTAGCTCAAATCGCACAAGTGGTCCTAGCGATTCAGCAAGCGGTGCAACTGACATCACAAGTCAATCAACCAGTACCACGAGTAGCCACTAGTGAGGAATCAATCAATGGTGATGACCAATGAGAATACTATGGATCGAGTGATGGACTAATTTTTGAAGACACATCCTCCTACCTTCAATGGTATGGTGGACTCGATTGAGTCTGATGCATGACTTCATGACATCGAGAAGAGGCTTCAAGGAACAAAGTGTCCTCAAGGCCGTAAGGTGGACATTGTGACGTTTCAATTTCATGAAGGAGCCGACGATTGGTTGGAAAGTCCCTGCTGCAACACCTTTGGACCAGGCACAATAGTTTTCTGGGCAGATTTCGAGAGACTGTTCTTGGAACAATATTTTTTGCTTTAATGGACTGAGCCAAACACTGTCGTTGCCGGTCCCAAACCCGGATGCGAAAAGTGGAGGGTTGCGTTAGATAGTCGATAGCCAGCGTAAAACTTGTCAAAAAAAATCATGATATGAATCCTTATGATCATTGTGTAAGTGCTAGGGCGTCCACTGGAAGCGACGCGCTGTATAACCTGAATACAGTGAAAAGTGTGCAAGGGCCGCTACACCGACGCCCGGGTGTAGTGTTAAATAAGCAAGAGTTCCCATATTACGGGCGAATGCGGGTAAAGAAGTTAGTCTATGAAACTAATGAAACTAATATTAGAATAAGATCTTGGAATATAGACACTCTCAATAGTAAATTAATGGAATTAGTTGATATTATGATTCATAGGAAAATTANTGGTGGCGAGAAATCATTGATGATTCAGGATCCAACATCCTTTTAGGTCGTGAATTTTTCCAGTTAAAAAGGCCTTAACCATAAATAGCGGAGCGTATATTTCACACAAAAACATAATAGTATTATTCTAATTTTTATTTTCTCACTCAGTATAGTCATTTATGTAACAACCGCTGGTTGTTTCCGAGCCAAATCTATAAACAAAGTAGTCACCTTAGAGGACAAGGGATTTTCTTTTCTTGCTTTAGAAGGATAAGGAGAGAAAACAGGCCCATACTTACATACATAGGTGGTGTGAGGTCACAGACAATTAATGTCCAATTGTAGTTGGTCATGCTCAATTGAGCGCTATCAAAACCTCAATTGAGCTTACTTGGGCTATTTAGCCAATTTGAATCAAATCTATCTTAAATATATTTTTTAATAAAGATTGTTAATAAAGAAAATAAACATAAAGGAACATCTAATAATAATAATATAAGAAAACATTAAAAAACAATTAGGTGGTCACGCCTTAAGGTGGCATAACCATGCAACTCTAACTGAGCCAACAACATAATTGCACCACTAGGACGCATTGTTACAGTGTCATTATTCATATCCCTCCCGCTCAATTTTGATGCACTTACTAATCCCACCGTTGGCCGCTATCATGTCTACTTCTTATATGAGTCCCCTCCTCGCTTCTAGATAAAAATAATTCTCACTTCTCCTCCCTTCCATTGTTGTTTCTTCACTCCAATGCTCTGAGTCAGTCCCCTCCTTCCTTTCCTTTCTGTTCTTCGACTTCCCACGGTATGTCTTCTCCTCTACTTCTTCTTCTCCACTTCTTCTCCTCCACTTCTTCCACATTTTACTTTTTTTCACTTCTCCTACTTCTTCTACTTCTAATTTTTTCTACTTAGTCTCTCGCTTCTACTTCTTCTTTTTCTACTTCTTCACTTACTTCTTCATCTACTTCCTCTCCTACTTCTTCTACTTTGACACTCTTCTTCTTCTCCATTTCTCCCTTTAAGCATTTCTTTACGCGACTTGTCTATATGGAACTCATGAGAAAATTTTTATGTGATAATCATTTTCAAATGATTTTTTGCCATGTTGACTTAAATTTGCTTAATATATTTTAATCACACAAATGTCTTCCATGTCATGTGAAACGTTTAGAGTGCATGCTTAATTTACTTTATGTATTCTCAATGTTTTTTTTCCTTCATGTCATGTGTAGCTTGTTTCAGGTGTAGGATTTACACATGTGATTTGTTCCATGTGTAGGGTCGCCACTATTAGTTTATTTTAGTGATTTCAAGGTATTTTTGCTTTAGGTACATATTACAAGCCCGAGCGTGAAAAGTTAAGGGTTGAGTTAGGTAGTCGATAACTAGTGCAAAACATGTCAAGAAAAATCAAGACATGAATCATTTTGATCATTATGTAGGTGCTAGGATGTCCCCTGTAAGCGACATATTGTATGACCTGAATACAGTGAAAAGTGTGCAAGGGTCGTTGCACCGATGTCCGGGTCTAGTGTCAAATAAGCAAGGGTTCCCACATTACAGAAGGATGCGGATAAAGAAGTTAGTCAACGAAACTAACTAAACTAATATTAGGATGAGATCTTGGAATATAGGTACTCCCAAAGGTAAATTAATGAAATTAGTTGATGTTATGTTCATAGAAAGATTAATATCTTATGTATTCAAGAAACTAAATGGGTTGGAGAAAAGGCTAAGGAGATTGATAAATTAGGTTTTAAACTTTTGTATTCGGGTAAGAGACGCACTAGAAATGGTGTAGGTGTAACAATATAAATAAGTTTGAAAGATAATGTTGTAAAAATTAATCGAGTTGGAGAAAGAATTATAGCCCTTAAAATTATTATTGATACTAAGGCTTTTAATATTATAAGTGTTTATGCTCCTCAAGTAGGTTAAGATATAGAGTCTAAAGATAAATTCGGGAATGATTTAGAAAAATTAACACAAATGATACCTCTCTAAGAAAGAATTTTCATTGGAGGAGGATTAAATGGACATGTCGATAGATTAGTAGCAAATTTCAGAAATACTCATGGTGGCTACAGTTTTGGAGTGACTAATGAAGAAGGTAGAGTCATTTTAGATTTTACTTTAGCATATAATTTTGCTATTACTAACTTTATTCAAGAAAAGAGATGAGCATCTTATTACTTATAAGAATGGATCTAATAAAACATAAATTGATTATTTTCTTATTATAATAAGAGATTGTCGAGATTTTAAAGATTGTAAGGTCATTCCATGTGAGGATTTAATTACCCAAGATCGATTATTAGTTCTAGATTTTAAGAAGAAAGTTGTAAAATAAAGAATATTAGGACTTCTCATCATAAAATTAGACGGAAGAACCTAAAAGATAAAAAAAAAATTATTTTTATGAGTAAAATTCAAGATTTTAAAAGTTGATATTTTCATGAAGAAGTAAATGCTATGTGGAATAAAGTAACAAACGCTATCAAACAACTAGCGAAAAATGTATTTGGAGAATTAAAAGAAAATTTTTTTATAAATAAAAATAGCTGGTGGTGGAATAATAATGTGCGAGAAATGATAAAATATAAGAAGTTATATTATAAAAATTGGTTTAAATGTAAAAGCTTAGAGAATTGGAAAAAATATTAAACGACCTACAGGGAGTCTAAAAGAACAATTTCTGACGCTAAAAATTTTGCTTTTAATGATTTTTAATAATAAACTAGAAACTAAGGAGGGTGAAAATATATGTATAAACTAGCCAAAAAAAAGAGAAAAGAAAAGATTCAGCCCAAGTGTATTAACGATAAAAATCAAAAAGTATTTTTCTTAAAAAAAGAAATTCAACCTAGACGGCTCAATTATTCTGATAAACTTCTTAATGAAGTTTCTGAAAATACGATTGACCTTAGTGATCTTAATATCATTAATAATAATAAAACATTTCAACTTTTTAATGTCACATTATTAAAAAAGAAGTTGAGGAGGCTTTAAAGAAAATCAAGAGTGGAAAGTCTGTAGGATCTGATGATATCCCAATTGAAGTGTGGAAATATTTAAAATATTTGAGAGTTTCTTAGCTTACTAAACTTTTTATATTATTTTAAAATCTAAAAAGATGTTTGAGGAGTGGAGGAAGAGTATTTTGATCCCCATTTTTAAGAATAAAGGGGATGCACAAGAGTACAAATTATAAAGGAATTCAGTTAATGTGTCGTACTTTAAAATTATAGGAGAGGGTAATTGAACATAGGTTAAGATCTATTACAAAGATTTCTCATAATCAATTTGTATTTATGTCGGGTAGGTCTACTATGGAAGGTATACATTTATTGAGAGGTTTGATGGATAAGTTCAGAGATAATATGGAGGATCTACATTTGATTTTTATTGATTTGAAAAAAGATAAGGTTCCAAGAGATATCCTTTAGAAAGTTCTTGGGAAGAAAGGTGTTGATATGACTTATATTCAAGCTATTAATGAAATCTATACTAGAGTTGTAACTTGTGTTCAAATTGAAAGAAGATTGACCAAATATTTTACTATTTTTTTTGGATTAAAGCAGGGATCGACTTTAAGCCCATATCTTTTTGCTTTAGTTATGGATGGTCTTACTAGACATTTATAAGAGGATGTAGCTTAGTGAATGCTTTTTTACTAATGATATCCTTCTCGTGGATAAGGCAAGAAAAAAAGAATAGGAAAAACTTGAATTATGGAGGTCTACATTGGAGTCTAAAGGCCTTCATTTGAGTATAACTAAACTTGAATACATGGAATGTAATTTTAGTAGTAGTAGTTCCAGTGACAGAAGTGTAATTTTGGGTGATCAAATTATTAAAAGGTTTGACGATTTATATATCTCTAGTCTATTGCCCATAGAGATGGTGCTATAGATGGGGATGTAAATAGTAGAATTCAACTTAGTTGGTTGAAGTGGAGGAAAGCATCAGCCTTTTGTGTGATAGAGAAGTATCGCTTAGACTGAAAGGAAAATTTTATAAGATGATGGTGACTCCTGCAATGCTCTATGGTATTGAATGTTGGCCTTTTAAAGAGAAGCATTATTAAGTGACTTGTTGTCGGGATGATAATGATTAAGTGAATGAGTGACTTCAAATTTAGAGAATAAAATGCAAAATGAATATATTCGTGAAAGGGTTGGTGTAGCTTTAATGATGGACAAAATTAGAAAGAGTCATCTTAGATGGTTTGGTTACATTAAACATCGACCATCTGATGATCCGATTAGGAGAGTAGATGTTATAGAATCGACTTATGTTAAGAAAGGTAGAGGTAGAACTAGGAAAACTTGGGCTTATTGTATAAAAAATGATCTTAATTGTTTAGAACAAAATGAAAATATGACACTAAATAGGATGCAATGGAGAAAAAGGATTCATGCAGTCGGCCCCAGGTAGTGAGATTAAGTCTTTATTTTTGTTGTTGTTGTTGTATAGGTTACATGTGTGTCTTCCCTGTATGTATACGATCTGCAAGTGTGATTTGTTCTATGTTTAGGGTCTCAATGTTTAGTTTACTTTATGTGTTCTCCATGCATTTTTTGTTCCATATGTGGCTTGTTTCATGTGCAAGATTCTCATATATTTCATGTGTAATTTTTCATGTATTTTTGCTTCATATGAATTCCACAAATGTATTCCTTTATGTAATTTTCTTCTATGGGAAACACTTAGTTTTAGGGGTAGTTCCTAAGGTAATGTACTTTCATATTCAAGACCACCCAAGTTTGATTCAACTCCATATGGGTAATCCAATTCACATCTCTTTCCCTTGGTTGAAACCCTAACAACTTTCCCTTTCTTCCCCATTATTGAAACCCAAGCCACTTCCCCTGTCTTCGTGTTTGCCTAAATCCTAGTCACTTCTCCTCTATTCCCCATGGTCCAAATCTAGCTAATTTCCCTCTCTTTCCAATGGTTGAAAAACACATCCTAGCCTCGCCTCCTCTTCCTCTTTCCTATCTTGTTTGAAACCTTCTTATACGCTCACATTCCCTCATCCTTTCTCCCATGGACAATTCTTCTCCCAATTGGCTTATTTGGATAATACATTTATCAATATGTAGCTTGCTTGGTCGTGTAACCTTTATATATGATTTTACTCTCTATATATATTTTTCTCAGCTTTTATGTTCCATGAATAATATTATCCCCTGTATAATGTACTATCATGTGTAGGCTTTATATATAATTTTTTTATGTATAGTCTCCATGCAAGTGCAGGATACTTCATGTGAAAGATTTTTTATATTTTAATTATGTGTCAATTACATGGGTAAAGAAAAAATAGTGCAAAAAACATAAATAAACAAAATGAAAAGTTAGAGAACCTTTTGTGAGGTCATATGAGTAATATAGGTTAATTTACAAATTGAGATAGTGTGGGCCTAAATTGCTTATAAAATAACTTAAGTTTTAATTTTTAAATACCTTAAAACATTTAAAATAACTTAAAATTTAAATTTTAAATACATTAAACAATTAAAATGACTTAAAATTTCAATTTTAAAATACTTTAAACCATTTACAAATAGCATTAAATTTCAATTTAAAAAACCATTTTAAACCATTTAAAATAAATCAAAATCTTAGAATACTTTAAACTTTAAAATACTTATCTAAAATAATTTAAGACCATTCAAAATAATTTTAAAACCTTAAATAGCTTAAAATTTCAAAAACTTCAAAAATAGACAACCTTTAAAACCTTTTAAATTAATCAAACTTTGAAACATTTGAAATTTAAACACTTTAAGCCTTTTAATCTTTTCAACATTTAAAAATAATTATAATTTCTAAAACACCTTAAACATTCAAAATAATTTAAAAATTTTAGAACCTCGAACATTTAAAACCATTGAAGTCTTCAAATCACATAATACTTCATCAGTTACAATTTAAAATTATCTAAAATCCCTGTTTCAATTAATTAAAACTCACAACTTTTCGAGCAACTTATAGGGTGATCTTTTAAAATTAAAGCATCTTATTTACAAATTATTATATTAAATCATATGAGCTCGTAACTTTAATGTAAACTTTAGTGTAAAACATAAAACCAAACTTTAAACCCAACCTAAAAATGAAACTTCAACACAAAGCTTCAAATTTTAGAACACCTTGAATTTTATGTTGAACGACAAATTATAAATTGAACCAAATCATGTATTGAATATATAACTCCTAAAAAAATATAAAATTTGCCAACTTAAATAATTATTTAGCCAACTTTAAAAAGATGGTGCCCCTAGGATTGGAATTATAAATTATTGAAAGATTGATATTTAATTTGGTTTGATTAATTTCACTTGAGTTAGTTGGGTTTCATTGATTTTGGTTTGAAAAGTTTGATTTGAGTCAATTTGATTTGAATAACTTAATCTGAGTTGATTGATTTGAATTGAAGGGTTTTGATATGATGTTAATTGAAAATGATTTGATTTGAGTAGTTTGATTTGAGTTGATGGATCTGAATTTAAGAGTTTTTATTTGAAGTTAATTTGAATTGATTTGGTTTGAGTAATTTGTATTGAGATGAAAAAGATATGAAGGTTAGTTTCAAATTTGATTTGATGCATTAAAAAAAAGATTATAGGTTAATAAAAAATTTGGTTTGATTTTTGAAGGCTCATTGAAGGTTGATTGAAAGTTATTTGAAGTTATTTAAATATTATTTGAAAGTTACTTGATGTTATTTGAAGTTATTTGAAGTTTGTTTGTTTTTTCTTTTATGGTTTTGAGTTTAAAGGTTCTTTTTGATTTTAAAAAGGTCATGAAGTTTTAGAAAAAGGTTTCGATGGTTTGAAAAAAAAAATTGAAGTTTTGAAAATGCTTGGATGTTTTGTTAAGGTTTTTGATGTTTAAAAAAGGTTTGAAGTTCTAAAAGTTTGGTTTTAAAGTTTTGAAAAGGGTTTTAAAAGATTTGTAGCTTAGAAAAAGTTTGAAATTTGAAATGTTTGGAATTTCGAAAGTCTTAAAGTTTTGGAAATGGTTTGAAAAATTCTATAAACTTGAAGAACCTTGAAGTTTGAAAATCATGAGATGTTTGAAATTTTGAAAAGGCTTAAGGTTTTGAGGTTTTGAAAAGCATTGAAGTTTATTTGAAAATTTCAAGCTCATGTGGTTTGATATAAGAATTTATAAACAAGATGCTCTGAGTTCAAGGGATTACTTTATAAGTTGCTTGAAAAGTAATTAACTTTATTTAATTAAAAAAATTAAAATTTTTAAGTATTTGTGATTCACGATTGAATGTTTTGAAATAAATTTGTTTTAAATGTTTGAGGTTTTAATCGTTTTAAATTGTTTTGAATTTTTAAGGTGATTTATAAATTTTAAGTGTTTTAAAAGACCAAAAAGAGTTTAAAAGTTTAATGCGTTTAAATTTAAAATGTTTGAAAGTTTACGTTCTTTTAAAGGCTTTTAAATATTTTGAATTTGAAAGGTTTTAATTTTTAAGTTGTTTTAAGGGTTTTAAAGTATTTTAAATTTAAACTTTTAAATTATTTTAATTGGTCTAAAAGTATTTTAAAATTTTTAAGCTTTTTGAAGTTCAAAATATATTAAAATTTTGAGTTATTTTAAATGGTTTAAAATACATTTTTTAAAAAATAATATTTTAAGTTATTTATAAATGGTTTAAAGTATTTAAAATTTAATTTTAAGTTATTTTAAATGTTTTAAAGTATTTTAAAATTAAAATTTTATGTTATTTTAAAATGTTTTAATGTATTTTGAAATTAAAAATTTAAGTTATTTAAATGGTTTAAATATTTTAAAATTATTTAAAAGCAATTTATGGTTGAGGGTTGCGTCGATGGCCAACATAAAACTTGTCGAAAAATCATGACATGAATCTTTTGATCATTGTGTAAGTGTTAAGGCTTCCCCAGGAAGCAACGCGCTATAAGGCCTGCATACAGTGAAAAGTGTGCATGGGCCGCTACATCGGCGCTGGGGTGTAGTGTCAATTAAGCAAAGGTTCTCACTTTACGTACGGATGTGGGAAAAGAAGTTAGTTCATGAAACTAATGAAAATAATATTAGGATAGAATCTTGGAATATAGGTACTCCCAATGGTAAATTAATGAAATTAGTTGATATTATGATTCATAGAAAGATTAATATCTTATATACTCAAGAAACTAAATGGGTTGGAGAAAAGGCTAAGGATGATGAATTAGGTTTTAAACTTTGGTCTTCTGGTAACAGTCACACTAGAAATGTTGTAGGTGTAATTATAGATGAGAGTTTAAAAGATAATGTTGTAAAAATTAATAGAGTTGGAGAAACAATTACGGCCCTTAAGATTATCATTGATACTAAGATTTTTAATATTATGAGTGTTTATGCTCCTCAAGTAGGTTTAGATATAGGGACTAAAGATAAATTTTGAAATTTCTTAGAAGATTTATTACAAATGATACCTCTTGAAGAAAAAACTTTTATTGGAAGAGATTTAAATGAATATCTCGGTAGAGTGATAGAAGATTTCAGAAATATTCATGGTAGGTATGGTTGTCGAATGATAAAATGAAAATATATGTATTTTTATACACATATTTTATACTCATTTTTTGGTGAAATTGCATTTTAATGGAAAGTATTTTTTATGTTTTATTGCAGGTTGTTAATTTTTAGGAATTGGAGCAAAAATGAAGCAAAAAAGATGAAATTTCAAAATATTAAAAAATTGTTCAGCGCACACGCCACCAGACTGGGCTCCGACGACGCCGTTTGACAGAGAAGGCGGATTTAATTAGATGGCCTCTGGCGCCGACGACGCCAATGTCGGTGCAGACCCTGTTTCAAGAAGATTCGACAAATTTGGACACATTTTGAAGAGTTTTTGGATGCACATATTGGAGAACAGACTCTAGGCTCTATTTAGAGCCAAAATTGATCAGAAAAGAGCCCTTCCTTTGCCCCTTCTCCCTTTTTCGCACCTCTTAGAGCTCCTCCTTGCCACTTTACATCATTACATGCCATTCCACACCATTAGTTATTTTCTTTATAATTTTGAGTTTGTGCGGTGAGTTTAAGTGTTAATTCTTCTCTAAGAAGTGTTGGAGAAGAAGAGAAGTGAGAAATTTCTTCTTCCTACATTTCCTAAGAGAGGCTACAAGGGATTTGCTTTGAGAAAAAGTTTCAGATAAGTGTTTTTTGGTTTTTTATTATTGTATGAAATTTTTTTTATATGTGAAATTTGTGTTTTGTTGTATATTTCTCATAAAGTCTGAGTAGTTTCCTTTATTTTTCTCTCTACTATGAGCTATGGTGAAATGAAGAGATAATTTGGATGTGCCAATGTTAAATTATAAAATAAATTGTGATGTTTTTTCAACTCCGCTCTCAGTTTACTTTTCGATCTCGCCAATTGAATTGTTAAAATATGTTGTGAAACATATGATTTGGGAAATGGAGTATGAGTTCTACAACATAATGAGAATCACATTTAAGTCTATGAAGACACATTTCGTTCATGCAATTAAGTGAAAATAAATAGGGAAATATACTTTGTTGGGTGTAGAATTGGAGATTTTTATGGTGACAGACTAAAATCCTCAATTCGACCTCAGTGTTTAAGAACTAATGCAAGAGTTAGCCTTCAGATGAAGGGAAGTGGGAGCCAGTATCCTCCTAGTCTAGCCATAGATTTAGGGACTAAACCTAAGATTAGCTAACGATTTTTTATAACAGTGAATCAGGGTAAAGAATTAAAATTGCTTCTATTTGGCATAATACAAATTTAAACCATTTTTCTCATCTCATTTCACCAAAAAAGCTCATTGTAGTGGGAAAGTTGTTTTTTCATATTAGAAAACTTCATTACATAAACATAGTTAGTAGTTACTATTTTGAACTCTGCATTTAAATTCTGCTAGTAGTTAATTTAATCTTGATACTATCTTAAACATTCGAAATTAGTGACAATAATTTTGGTTTTTTACTTATGTAAATTTCCTAGTTAATTTATCATTTCAGATTTAAACCTTCCTCGTGGGATCGATATTTGGGACTTAAATAAAAAATGTTACATTACTTGATAACCATATGTAGACTTGCGTAAAATACCAGCATTCAAGTTTTTGGCACCGTTATAAAGCGGAGTCAACTTTATAAATTTTACACAACTATATTTCTAATGGTCATAGAGTGAATGAAGATGGTAGGGCCTTTTTAGATTTTTCTTTAGAGTATTATTTTGTTATTACTAATACTTTAATGAAGAAAAGAGATGAGCATATTATTACTTATAAGAATGGATCTAATAAAATGCAAATTAATTATTTTCTTATCAAAAGAAGAAATAATTGCGACCGTAAGGATTATGAGGCCATTCCAAGTGAGAAGTTAAGTATCCAACATTGATTATTAGTTCTAGATTTTAAGATGAAGAGTTGTAAATAAAGAATATTAGGACTCATTGACAGCGACTTTATATATGCTTAAAAATATAAGTATTTAATACTGCTGCTAAAAGATTTAATTCCTAGACAACGACACCAAAAATTTAATAGCACTTATAGATTCAATAAAGATGTATGTATAAAATATTCAATAACAGTAAAGTCACACATATCAACACAAGTATACGTATGGCTCAGGTAATACTGGGCTCTAATGGAGTTCTAGATATTGATCCAATAGGGAGTAATATTAGAGGCTACGAACTAAGATTTTAGAAAATCAATACTTAATCACAACAATATAGTTCAAATTGCTTATCTGTCACTAATAGGCAATTGAAATAAATATATAATTTTAATAACTCTTAAATAACTAATTCTACTAATAAAGTTTCTAATGTGAAATTCAATATATAAAAAAACATCCTTCTCCTTGTCAAGAAATTATAGTGAATGAATAAAGTGAATCAGTTCAAATTATATTGTGCCAAACAAGAGCATACATATTCTTTACCCTTTGGTCCAGTCACAAAGAACATTGACTCATCCTATGCTTATATTGTGTCATTGGTTACTGAATCTGTGGCTAGGCTGAGAGGATACCGGCTCTCACTTCAGAGCTCCCACATTCCCCTTGCCTGAGTGCTAACATCTACACTTCAACACCCAAACGATTAGACCGAATTGAGGATTTTAGTCTGTTACTCTAAATCTCCAATTCTACGCCCGATAATTTTATTTCCCTATTTATTTGTACCCAACTTTTAAGGGTTTTAACCTCCACGAATCTTGGATGTAATCTTCACTTTAGTTGTAAAACTCAACATATTTTAATAAATCAATTAGACAAATTGAAAGTAAATTAAGATCGAAGTAAAAAGATCATCACAACTTCTTTATTATTTTCAAGGCTCAACCAATTCAAATCACCATTTCAAAAATCTCAAGACAAGAAGAAAGATAGAGAAAACTACTCAGAACTCATCGGGAAGATACAACAAAACTCAGAATTTATATATAAAAGCAAAGCCATACAAACTATAACAAGTAAATAACACTTATCTCTAACTCCTCCCCAAGAAAGCTCCTCGGAGTTCCTCTAAATCTCTTCCTTTCTTTACAGCACACAGAATTCTTCTTCAAAGCGGTAAGGAGGAAGAAATCTCTCACTTTCCCTCCACTCTTACAATCTTTCGAAGAATTCCTCACAATCTAACCCTAAAGTAAACTCTCTACACTTTACTGGGGCTCTTGGACGTTGTTCGAACCTTCAAACTCCTCCTCAATTTTCGGCCAAAATCTTCTTTTAACGTTGTAGAAGATTTTTTCCAAGAGTTGCCTAAGCATCCCTCCAAAAATCGTCCACATTCAATGCACCTTCTGAAATAACCACCGATCTTGCCGTCAGCGACCTTGAGGGCACCATCGGTGGGCCTTCTAAAATAATTGGCTGGAGTCTCGGGAAATTCTCTCCGTCGGCGCCCTAGTTCAACTCTTCATATTTTGGTCATTTTCGCTCCAAATTCGCTCCTTTTTGCATCTTTTTGCTCCAATGACCATAATTCATCATACCCTCTGCAAAAAAACATCAAAAATACCTTTCTTTAAAGTGCAATATCATCAAAAACATTATAAAATAGGTATGAAAATTTCAACATATTTTTCTTTGGTCAAAATCCCTAAAACTTAACTATTACTTGTTCTCAAGTAATATTAGTACTACATAAAAGTTATGATCTATTGTAGTAAAGTTTTAATTCAGAAAAGTATAGTTTGATTTAAGTAAATACCATAGTGAGATTTTCAAAAAAAAAATTAAGTAATTAAATTAACTTTGTAGGTACCAGATTATGTAGTCATCAAGTTTAAGAGTTCTAGTTTTCTATTCATTTCAAGAATGACTATATGTTATAATATCAAGTCACTTAGAATATTCAAATGATAAGAACTTCATTAGAACACTACTAGTAAAGATGCTAATTCATAAATATAAGTTCAGTAATGTATTTAGGTTTTCCTTTTAGGTAGGTCCAGTGAAACCAATTTTTTATTAGACATCCCCTCAAGC
Organism: Phalaenopsis hybrid cultivar; assembly: GCA_002079205.1. NCBI lineage: Eukaryota > Viridiplantae > Streptophyta > Magnoliopsida > Asparagales > Orchidaceae > Phalaenopsis > Phalaenopsis hybrid cultivar. The sequence continues at coordinate 66,143 of JXCR01072432.1, forward strand.
TTCTCCTCACTTTAATATTTTTTTCTTTCTTTACTTTTCTCTTCTTCATTTGGATTGCTTTCAATCCTATATATTTTTTTTTCTTTTCTTTTCAGAGATTGTTGTCAATCCTTTCTTTTTCCTTTTTCAAGTGAGGATTAACTATATCTGTAGCGCCTTAATTGTTGTCAATCCTTTCTTTTTCCTTTTTCAAGTGAGGATTACTATATCTGGATAGCCTTTCAGGGTTTGTTGTCAATCCTTTCTTTTTCCTTTTTCAAGTGAGGATTACTATATCTGGATAGCCTTTAGTTATGAACATCACCTTTCTTTCCCTAAATTTGAAATGCAAAGCATTCCTTTACCTTATAAATATTTCATAGCTTTTACTTCATTGAGTCCCAATTTTTTCTTCTCAAATGAACTTCCAAGATTCTTAACAATTCAAAATATAATTATCTTTACTTTAAATAGTTAACTATAGTCTTATTCTCTTATACTAAATATCTTAATCTACAAATTTAATTTCCATTACAAAAATATTTATTTAAATCTACCATAATATTTAAATGTCTATAAAATATTGTTATCTGAATTAAATTCACTACATAAAATCATATTAGTAATTTTTGAAAATATTTAAATTGAGAAAATCTAATAGTTGATCTTTTTCTTCCCTCCCCCAAACTTATTTTTTTCAAGATGAAATGAGACAAGTGGAACGAAAAATTCTAAATATAAATCATACCTCAGTATTTTAGACATTTTTATCATTCTGAATTTTTTTTGCAGTCCTTTTCAAAATTTCTACTTCACCTGGTCTGTAACATTAGGAGTATACATATAAATCATTAGAGAATTTGCTGGGTAATGAAATTTTGAAATAAGTACAAAATTAAACATTAGACAAACACAATATTTTCACTAACACATCCACAATACTAAACAAAAATAATTACAATTAAAATGCAAAATAAAAATCACATCACATTACAATTTAACAAATAACACATCCACAATACTAAACAAAACAATTATAATTAAAATGCAAAATAAAAATCACATCACATTACAATTTAACAAATTTCAACTACCACACCAAACAATTATAACAATAATAAAAATTATCCATTTGCAACATAAAAATAAAAATGAAAGTACAAACACACAAACATCTATCTTTATTAAAAAAATTACAAAAATAAAAGTAAAAGTACATCAAGTACTATCATATGTCAAAATACAAAACTATATCTTGGACTCCTTGGTCAACAGGTGGATTGGGTTGATACTAAGTATATCGGGGGCATTCAGGAAAAGTAACATTAGGCTCACCTCTGTAGTGCCAGGTCTGAGCTTCGTAGTAAGCTATCTCAAAATCAGAATGCCTCTGTAGGTACTCACTATCATAATCATATCTACGTTCTAAACCCCCAATTATTTCATGTATTAGCTCTATACTCTTTCGCTGCAAGGTCAACTCATTCATTAAATCATTCAGGGTAGGGGGATTTAGAAGGTGGAAGGTCATAACTTATAGAGGGGACATCTCTACTAGTAGAAGGTTCTTGACTTTCATAGTTCTCCATTTCTCATGGGATTCATAAGTCTTCAAATTAACTTTACTAATGGGTTTCATAGAGTTCTCCATTTCTCATGGAATTCATAAGTTTTCAAATTAACTTTACTAATGGGTTTCATAGGGTAAACCCATTCCTCATCTTTTCTCCATTTCTCATGGGATTCATAAGTCTTCAAATTAGCTTTACTAATGGGTTTCATAGGATAGGTCATAGCTTGTAGAGGGGACATCTCTACTAGTAGAAGGTTCTTGACTTCTACTTCCAGTTCTCCATTTAGGGATTTCTAGTAGAAGGTTCTTGACTCCTACTTCCAGTTCTCCATTTCTCATGGGATTCATAAGTTTTAGTCAGTCAGGGTAGGGGAACTAGAAGGTGGAAGGTCATAACTAGTAGAGGGGATATCTCTACTTGTAAAAGGGTAAGGGAACTAGAAGGTGGAAGGTCATAACTTGTAGAGGGGACATCTCTACTAGTAGAAGGCATAGGGGAACTAGAAGGTGGAAGGTCATAACTTGTAGAGGGGACATCTCTACTAGTAGAAGGTAGGGTACGGGAACTAGAAGGTGGAAGATCATAACTTGTAGAGGGAACATCTCTACTAGTAGAAGGTTCTATCTTCTACTCCCAGTTCTCCATTTCTCATGGGATTCATAAGTCTTCAAATTAGCTTTACTAATCTTCTACCCCCAGTTCTCCATTTCTCATGGGATTCATAAGTCTTCAAATTAGCCTTACTAATTTAGAAGGTGGAAGGTCATAACTTATAGAGGGGACATCTCTACTAGTAGAAGGTTCTTGACTTTCATAGTTCTCCATTTCTCATGGGATTCATAAGTCTTCAAATTAACTTTACTAATGGGTTTCATATTGTTCTCCATTTTTCATGGGATTCATATGTTTTCAAATTAGCTTTACTAATGGGCTTCATAGGGTAAACACATTCTTTATCACCTCCAGCTTCCACTTCAGAAAGTTGACAAAGTGCATAAATGAGGCCAGGATGTCCCATACCTCTGCTTGTTTCACTCCTTACCGTGGTCAATATATTCTTAAAAATGATTCTCCCCACATATATATTTCTATTATTCTGAATACATAAATTAAGAATAGCTCTATCTCTTGTTACCTCACTATGGTGATATGTTGGTAACATAGTAGAGGAAATAAAATATTGCCACGCTTTAGATGTGGCAATTAACATTAAAGCAGAAAAATTTACCCGTTCTCGTTATTTTATCTTCCATGTTCCTTTCCCGTTAGTGAGAAAGTTGATAACATCATTCAACGGGCCCTCTATTGTACTGAATGTTTCATAATGGCAGCTATAGGAGTCTGGGACTTCATAGAAGGAGTTAATGCGGGTGGCACTAGATTCAACAAAAAATCCCCACACTTGAACGATTCCATCCTCAGAATAGAACATGTTGGCATAAAACTCTTTTACAATATTTGCAGCAACCTTATTGGTGGTATAACCAAAGTTTTCCCACCTCCGTTCAATAATAACTCGTTCAATTTCTCCTCCCAGACTCTCAAAAACTCGATCTTGTATACATTTCTTTCCTTTATATACTGAAGTAAATCTCGATTAAGCCTTCGCATTGACGAAGCGAGACTCATCAAACTCAAATCGTATCTTTTGTCGTGGAGTCATTTCAATCTAATCAAAATTATAGAAAAATTCTAAAATATACTTCAAATATGCAAATAGTGGCATCCAAGAGTGATTCTAAGAGTTCGAAACTAAATTCCATGAATTTCTTCCCAATATTTTCTTCACATTCTCAAATTTTTTGGATCTTCTCAATGTGGAAGAAATTCATGGTGAAAATCAAATATTTTTAGTTTGGAGTGAAGCTCTTACCAAGAGATGATCAAATCCAGTGTCTAAATGCCTTGAAATTGCCCCCAAATCCAATATCTTGAAGCTCTAGATCAAAAATTTCATTTTTAAGAGGAAGGGGATGATGAATAGTGGTGGTTGACTGGTTAGAATCGCAGTTAAAGGTATTTTTTTGGGATCTTACCTTCGACGGGGTCTTCAGCGCCGTCAACGAGCTCTTTTGAATTAATATCCTATGTCTCAGAAAAAGTCCACCGTCGGCGGTGTCGGGAGCGTCGTCGGCGAGCTCTATTGAATTGGTTCAATTTCCTGATTTTTGTGATTTCGATCAATTTCAAGCCTCAATGACATCTGTTCAAACATTATAAACATAATTTTAAGTGATTAAATGATGTACTATCACAAATAAACATTCACAACACAAAATATCACAATTATATATAAATTCCAAGGGTTACAATATACGTTAAACGACACACCTAAGTTTGGTATTTTCTCAACCTTAATACATCAATTCAACATCGTAATCTAAGCCACAACACTCAAAATGCTGAAAACAAACATCCTATGCTCAGTCTCAACTATACAGAGATCTAAAAGCAAAATTCTAAAGCAAAGCAAACACAAAGTTCAAATCAAATTACATACATAGACATACAGGTAGCAAGGTAAATCTACTATTCTTCAGATTCAGTGCTAGATTCTCCTCTGAGATCACCCATTGATTGAACATGAATGAAGAGGTTATAGAACGGTCGGTATGGAAATTCTTCAGTAGAATCCTCTTCTATCAATTTCATCTTTCTCATTAATTGTATCAAACTATCTTCGATATGTCAAGAGTGAGCAAATTGTTCTTTCATCATCCAGTCTAGATGATCAAAAAAATCAGAGATATTATTAATTGCATTCATAACATTTTGTACCTGTTTCTCCAATTTCTTAATTCTGCGTAGGATCACTAGTGTATTGTCCAGAACTAATAGTTGAATATGAAGTGAATTCTGAGACGATTGATCCACCATAACAGTAATATCATTTTCATCTTCATTGGCTGGGAATCTCTCAGTTGGGTCCAAAGGCTTCCAAGATAGAAGTACTTTTTTCCAATTCTCATAAGATACTTGGAACTGACTGCAAAGTAAAAAAATTGTTGAAGTATGTCCAAGCCCATAAGTTATCCATGAACGATCAGGCCCATAACAGACTTCAGAATTATAAATTCAATATCGATCGGTAGTCTCATTTGGATGTAGTAATTCAGAATAGCACTTTCCTTAGTAACTTTACCGATCCTCATCGTCGGCAATAGCTTTACAGAAATGAAGAAGTGCCAGTGTTTATAAACGGGGATTAGAAGTGTCACGAAAAAATTAACATACCCGTTTTCTTTCATTTCCCAGTCTTCAGTTTCGTCCGTTAAATATTGGTAGATCTCATTCATCAGGTTTCTTGTCGGGACGAAGTTGGAATAATGGCAGACAGGAACATTCTTAATCATGTATAACTCATTAATCCATGCAGGATTAAAAGTTATCCATCTACCTCACACATAGACGACTCTCTGGTTGATTCCATGTAAATTAGAGTAAAATCCCTTCACCACAGGAACAACTACGGCGGTTGTAGTGTAGCACAACACTTCCCATCTTCGTCGCACAATCATCTCTTCAATTGCCATCGATGGATTATTCAATCCTCGATTCACGAATCCTCATTCCTTGATTAATCTCTCCTTTGTCAATACTTTGTTGAAGATTTGCTGCGCCTCAGCACTAATGAACTTTCTCCAGTTGAACACTCGCATTCTATGGTTTTCAGGGGAATTGGATGTCATAGGGATGAATGTAGTAGAGTTTCACTTCATTTTTGGGAAAATATGAACTTAGGAATCGAATTTGGAAGTTTAAAAGAAGTAACTCCCATCTAAAATCGCCAAAAACCGTCCATTCAAAGTACGTAAAATGCCATCCCGCCGGTCTCGACGTCAGTGGCGTCGAGGGTGCCGTCGGCGAGCCTTTAGAATTTAATTGCCTGGACTCTCAGGAAAAAACCCGCCGTCGGCGGTGTCGAGGGCATCTTTGGTGCCCAAGGAAAAAATTGCACAGTTTCACTCTGGTCCGAACGCGTTCCAATTTTTTCTATTGATTCAATTTTTATGATGATTTAAAGGTAAATATGGGTAATAGAGTTCAATAATACCACAAAATAACAATAATTTCAAATAAAACTATTATAATTGCAATAAAAATAAAGATAACTATGGGTTACTTCCCATAAAGCGCTTGGTTTAATGCCGTCAGCCCGACCTATTCATGTATTATTCATGTTGACTAATCATTAAAACCTCATTAAAATTTAGTCTTTTATCCTCAAAATCTGATTTTAATTTGTGTACATTTACTTTAAATCTATTCTGGTCTTTTAATCTTCAATTTCAACATCTCCGTAAGTATAAACTTGAGTCATAGTAAAGGGTCCTAACCAACGTAACTTCAGTTTCCCAGGGAATAACTTCAGCCTTGTATTGTAAAGCAAAACTTCTTGTCCTGGTTTAAAGTTCTTTTGGTTAATCTTTCGATCATGCTATAACTTTAGTTTCTCCTTATAAATTCTATCATTATCATAAGATTCATTTCTTAATTCTTCCAATTCAATCAATTGTAACAACCTCTTCTCACCAGCATCTTTCAAATTATAATTGAATTCCTTAATCGCCCAATATGCTTTATGCTCCAATTCTACTGGCAAGTTAAAATTCTTGTCAAAATTAGTCTGTAAGGAGTCATTCCAATAGAAGTTTTATAAGCAATTCTATAAGCCCATAATACGGTATCCAGTCTAGTGGACCAATCTACTCTACTAGTGTTTACAATCTTCTCAAGTATTTGTTTAATCACTCTATTAGAAACTTGAACTAACCCACTGGTTTGAGGGTGATAGGAAGTAGATATTCTATGAATAATATTAAACATTTTTGCCAATCTCTGAATGTATTTATTCCTAAAAAGGGATCCTCCATCAGTGATAATCATTCTCGGCATTCCATATCTACTGAAAATTTTTTTCATTAAAAATCTTGAAACAATTTTAGCATCACAGCGAGGTAAAACTTGTGCTTCAATCCACTTTGAAACGTAGTCTACTGCAATTAATATATATAAGTTCCCAAATGAAGGAATAAATGGTCCCATGAAATCTAATCCCCAAACATCAAAGATCTTAACTTCTAACATGAAATTGAGAGGCATTTCATTTTTCTAGATATATTGCCTACTCGTTGGCATTGATCACAAGTTTTTATGTATCTATAAACATCTCTAAAGATGGTAGGCCAACAGAATCCAGCTTGTAAAATTTAATAAACAATTTTATCAATCCAAAAATGTCCTCCAAATTCAGAACCATGACATTTCTGAATGATTAGTTTGGTTTCTTCATAAGGTACACATCTTCTCATAATAATATCCTTATATTATTTATATAAATAAAGCTCATCCCAAAAATATGCTTTCGCATCATGAATGAATTTTCTTTGTTGTTGTAATGTCAGCATAGGTGGCAAAATATCATTTACAATATAATTAACAATATCAGCATAACATGTATTTTCCACTCATTAATATTATAAAGTTTTTCATCAGGGAAATTGTCTGTAATTTCATTGTAGGTGTCAAATAATTCATGATTTTCTAATCTTGACAAATGATCAGCAATTTGATTATCAGTTCCCTTTCTATAAAAACCACAAGATCAAATTCTTGCATCAAAAGTATCCATCTAATCAACCTTGGTTTGACATAATTTTCTAATCTTGACAAATGATCAGCAATTTGATTATCAGTTCCCTTTCTATCAATAAAACAAGATCAAATTCTTGCATAAAAAATATCCATCTAATCAACCTGGGTTTAGCATCCTTCTTGTTGTATCAAAAGTAACTATCAAATTAACCTTAGTTTGGCATCCTTCTCTTACATCATATATTTAATGACAAAGTGTTCAGTGTGCACAACACATTTAGTCACAATTAAATAAGATCTAAATTTGTCTAAAGCATACACAATGGCCAGTAACTCTCTTTCAGTAACACTATAAATAATTTGAGCATCAATAAGAGTTTTATTAGCTTAGTATATAACTTTAAAAATCTTTTCATACCTTTGTCCAAGAACAGCTCCAATAGTATAAACACTAGCATCGCACATTAGTTCAAATGGTTTCTCCTAGTTAGGTGAAACTATAATAGAAGCAGTGGTTAATTTTTCTTTTAATAACTTGAAAGCATTTAAACAATTTCAGTAAATTCAAATTTCTTGTCCTTTTCTAAAAGTTGGCATAGAGGTTTAGTAATTTTTGAAAAATCTTTAATAAAACGCCTGTAAAAACCAACATGTCCAAGAAAACTCCTAACCTCTCTTACATTAGTAGGAGGTGTTAATGTAGATGTAACTTGAATTTTTTGCAGGATTTGCTTCCATAAAATTTTCCGAAATTTTATGCTCTAACCCAATTCCTCCTACAACCATAAATTAACATTTCTCCCAATTTAGAACTAAATTTGTTCTTTCGCATAACTACAAAACTTTTTCAAGATAATTTAAGCATGTGTCAAATGATGTTCCAAATACAGAGAGATCATACATAAATACTTCCAATCCATCATCAATTAACTTACTAAATATAGACATCATACATCTCTGGAATGTNTCCTAAAATAATTTCTCCTGCAACCATAAATTGACATTTCTCCCAATTCATAACCAAATTAGTTCTTTCGCATGACTCCAAAATTTTTTCAAGGTAATTTAAGCATGCGTCAAATGATGTTCCAAATACAGAGAAATCATCCATAANGGGTAACCGGTATATCCATCTAAAAAACAAAAAATATTTGTGCCCAGCAAGTCTATCTACTATTGGATCTAAAAATGATAAATGGGAGTGATCTTTCCTAGTGACATTGTTTAATTTTTTATAATCAATGCAAATACACCACCCATTAACTTGTCTAATAGGTATTAATTCATTATTCTCTTTTATTTCAAGAGTCACTCCTCCTTTTTGAGGAACACAATGAATTGGACTTACCCAAGCACTATCTGAAATAAGATATATAATTTCAGAATCCAACCATTTCAAAATTTTCTTCTTGACTACTTCTTTCAACATTGGGTTTAATCTCCTTTGAGAATCAACTCTTGGTTTATATTGTTCATCTAGTATAATTTTGTGCATATTGATCGAAGGACTGATTCCCTTAATATCAGCTAAGGTCCAACCAAAAACTTTCTTATATCTTTTTAATGTATCCAAAAGTCTTTGCTCTTGCAAATCATTTATTTATGAAGTTATAATAATAGGTAGTGTAGATGAGTCTCTTAGAAACACATACTTTAAGTGGTTAGGCAATATTTTCAAGTCAAGTTCAGGTGGTTTTATAATTGACGGAACTAGATTCTTGTCAGCATTTTCTGTAATATCCAGCATCTTAAATATTCCCTGAACATAATCTAATTCTTCATTTTCTATTTCATCCAAAATAACTTCATCACTATCTTCAAATTATTCTTTCTCTTCAAAATGTTCTTTAAAATGCTCGTTCATTAGATGTTCACTAATTTTCATGTGAAAACATTCGTTATCTCTTTCAACAGCAGGGTATTTCCTAGATTTCACAATGTTAAAAATCACTTCTTGATTGTTAACTCTCATTGTTAATTCTCCCTTTTGAACATCTATCATAGCTTTTCTAGTAGCTAAAAATGATCTCCCTAAAATGATAGGTATTTCTTTATTTTTTCCATATCTAAAATAATGAAATCCCAGAAAAGATAAATTTATTAACTTTTACTAAAACATCTTCTGTAACTTTCTAAGGATATGTAACTGAACGATCTGCTAACTGAAGAGTTACAGAAGTAGGTGAGACTTCTCCTATCATAATCTTTTGAAGATCGCTAGAGGCATAGGATTAATGCTAGCTCCCAAATCACATAAAGCTCTTCCATAAAATTTTTCACCTATAGCACACGGTATAGTGAAACTGTCTGGATCTTTTAATTTTTCAGGAAGCTTTTTCTGAATAATTGCACTACACTCTTCGCTAAGTGCAACAATCTCATTATCAATGAACTTCCTTTTCTTGTTCAAAATATCTTTCATAAAGTTCACATAATTGGGCATTTGCTCTAAAGCTTATACGAAGGGAATATTTACCGTTAATTTCTTAAGAATTTCTACAAACTTAGAAAATTGTTTATTCTATTTGTGTTGCTTCAATCTTTAAGGAAACGGTAGTGGAGGTTTCTCCACAGTAATTTTCATTGGTGTAAGTGGATATTCTAAATCTGGGTATTCAGGTGGAGGTTTTTCCACAGTAATTTTCATTGGTGTAAATGGATACTCTAAATTTGGGTATTCATGATCCTTTTTTTATGATATCCACTTTCTCTTTTTCAGTTTCCGTTTCTTTTTGCACCCTTGTTTCCAATTCTTTTCCACTTCGTAATTGTATCGCTTTGATTTTAAATCCACTTTCTCTTTTTCAGTTTCTGTTTCTTTTTGCACTCTTATCTCCAATTCTTTTCCACCTCAGTTTCTATTTCTTATTGCACTCTTGTCTCCAATTCTTTTCCACTTCGTAATTGAATCGCCTATTTCCATTTCTTTATACACTCTTGTTTCCAATTCTTTTCCACTTTGTAATTGTATCGCTTTTATTTGTTCTTTTCCTTGCTGTTTCTTTTTGCACCCTTGTTTCCAATTCTTTTCCACTTCGTAATTGTATCGCTTTGATTTGTTTTTTCCATGCACTCTTGTCTCCAATTCTTTTCCACTTCGTAATTGTATCGCTTTTATCTGTTCTTTTCCTTGATTTCTTTTTGCACTCTTGTTTCCAATTCTTTTCCACTTCGTAATTGTATCACTTTTATCTATTCTTTTCCTTGATCTTTACACTTCATAATTGTATCGCTTTTATCTATTCTTTTCCTTGATCTTTAGGATTTGGTTCCACAGTATGTAATTGTATCACTTTTATTTGTTCTTTTCCTTGATCTTTAGGATTTGGTTCCACAGTACTAAGAAAAGTTCCTAACGTTCGGTTACTAAGCACAGTAGCGATATGCCTTAATTGATTTTCAATATTCTTATTAGAAGTTCCTTGATTTTGTAACTGATTTCCTTGAATTTGTAATTGAGTTCCTTGATTCTGCAATTTTTGACCCATGTCATCTCTTCCACAGACAACTTCTTTTCCTTAATTTGAGTGTTACTGTTAAATCCTGGAGGATAAGAAGGTCTATAATTATCATTCCCCATTGTTGGATGAATTTTCTAATGGGTTCATTGGGTTGTTCGCTCATTATTGATTTGTAGAAGAATTGTTATTCCAATTAAAATTTGGATGATTCTTCCAACCTGAGTTATTTTATTTGTAGAAGAATTGTTATTCCAATTAAAATTTGGATGATTCTTCCAACCTGGGTTGTAATGGTTTGTAGAAGAATTGTTATTCCAATTAAAATTTGGATGATTCTTCCAACCTGGGTTATAATAACATTGTTGATCTGTAGAAGAATTGTTATTCCAATTAAAATTTGGATGATTCTTCCAACATGGGTTATAATAGTCAAAATAAGGGTTGTTGGGTCTATTGTTAATATCATTTAAAGTCTCATACGAAGGTTGAACATCCACAAATTACCCAGATGAATTCTCTTCCATCATAGTAGGTGTTGGAGAATTTAAAGTCTCATATGAAGGTTGAACATCCACAAATTGCCCCAGATGAATTCTCTTCCATCATAGGAGGTGTTGGAGAATAATTCTCCTGTAATAATCTTCGAAGATAACATAGATATTGCATAAGAATCATGGATACTAGCTACTCTTTTAGGATTTACCCTTTCAGAGGGCCATTGAAAATTGTAGCAACCATCTCTTCTATTAACAAATAAGCCTCATCAAAAGGTTTTGCATTAAAGAACCACCAGCCGCAGCATCTATAATTGATCTAAGTGATCCCACTAATCTATTATAAAAAGTTTGAATTATCAACCAATCTGGTAACGAGCATCTATCATCAATCTAAGAGATCCCACTAATCCATTATAAAAAGTTTGAATTATCAACCAATCTGGTAACGAAAGGTATTTCCTAAGAAGATCTTTAAATCTCTCTCAAGCTTCATATATTGACTCTCCATCAATCTAAATTTATAAGAAGATCTTTAAATCTCTCCCAAGCTTCATATATCATCTCTCCATCAATCTAACAAAACAATGTTATGTCATTTCTAAGTTTAGCAGTTTTGGATGGAAGAAAATATTTGGATAGAAATTTCTGTGAAAGTTCTCCCCAAGTCCTAATAGATCTAGGTGCTAACAAATTTAACCACATCTTAGCCTTATCCCTAAGTGAAAAAGGTTCTAATAGTGCTAACAAATTTAACCACATCTTAGCCTTATCCCTCAATGAAAAAGGAAAAAGTCTAAGTTTAACAACATCGTTTGAAACTTCGGTCATATTTAAAGGTAGCGCAAAGTTCTAAACAACTAGCGAGGTGTAAATTAGGATCTTCATTTGGTGTACCTCCGAATTAATTAATTTGTACCATTTGGATAATAGCAGGTTTAAGCTCAAATGAATTAGCAGCTACATCAGGATTTTAGATAGAATAAGTGAATTTCATCTGCTGTAGGACTTGCATAATCTCTTAGGGGACTAGGTTGGTGTTCATTCTCTATTCCTTGATAATAGCAAGTTTAAGCTCAAATGAATTAGCAGCTACATCAGGATTTTGGATAGATAAGTGAATTTCATCTACTGTAGGATTTGCATAATCTCATAGGGGTCTAGGTTGGTGTTCATTATCTATTCCTTGATGTACCGTAGGATTTGCATAGTCTCTTAAGGGTCTTGGTTGGTGTTCATTTTCTATTCCTTAATTGTTCATAATGTTTTCCATTGTATCACAATTTCTAGTTCAAGCTCAAATGAATTAGCAGCTACATCAGGATTTTGGATAGATAAGTGAATTTCATCTGCGTAGGATTTGCATAATCTCGTAGGGGTCTAGGCTAGAATTCATTTTCTATTCCTTGATTATTTACATTATTTTCCATTGTGTCAGGATTTCTAGGTTCTCTTCTTATTCTTCTAATTTATCTAACAGTGCGTTCTAATTCCGAATCATAGGGTATAAGATTTTCAGGTCCAAATTGATGCATACAATTGAAATCAGTACACAGAAAAACAGTTAACTAAATATGAAAATAAATTGCAATTCCAATAAAAATTCTCTAATAGTCCTAATTGGATTGTTACTTTAATCATGATTCTTGTTTACTCCCCGGCAACGGCGCCAAAAACTTGAAGGCGACTTTATATATGCCTAAAAATACAAGTATTTAATATTCCTCCTAGAAGATTTAACTCTTCAGCAATGACACTAAAAACTTAATAACAGTTATAGATTCGATAAAGATGTATGTATAAAATATTCAGTAATAGTAAAGTCACACTTATCAACGCAAGTATACGTATCGCTCAAGTAATACAAGGCTCTAATGGAGACCTAGATATTGATCCCACATGGAGTAATATTAGAGGTTACGAACTAAGATTTTTGAAAATCAATACTTAATCACAACAATATAGTTTAAATTGTTTATCTATCACTTATAGGCAATTGAAATAAATATGTAATTTTAAGAACTCTTAAATAACTAATTCTACAAATAAAGTTGCTAATGTGAAATTCAATATATAAGAAAGCATCCTTCTCCTTGTCAAGAAATTATAGTGAATGATCTAATGTGAGTTCAATACGAAAAAACATCATTCTCCTTGTCAAGAAATTATAGCTAATGAGGTTTTTAATGTGATATTCAATATATAAGAAAGCATCTTTCTCCTTGTCAAGAAATTATAGTGAAGTTCAAATGTGATATTCAATATATAAGAAAACATCATTCTCCTTGTCAAGAAATTATAGTGAATGGAGGTTTAATTTGTGATATTCAATATCTAAGAAAGCATCCTTCTCCTTGTCAAGAAATTATATTGAATGGATTGAGGTTTTTAATGTGATATTCAATATATAAGAAAACATCCTTCTCCTTGTCAAGAAATTATAGTGAATGGACTGTGATATTCAATATATAAGAAATCATCCTTCTCCTTGTCAAGAAATTATAGTGAATGGATAAGTGAATTAGTTCAAATGTATATTGTGTCAAATAGGAGCATACCTATTCTTTACCCTTGGGTCCAGGCATAAAGAACATTGCCAAATAGGAGCATACCTATTCTTTACCCTTTTGTCCAGACATAAAGAACATTGAATGTTAAATAGGAGTATACATAATCTTTATCCTTTGGTCTAGGAATAAAGAACATTGACTAATCATATGCTTGGTTACTGAATCTATGGTTAGGCTGGGAGATATCGGCTCTTACTTCAGAGCTCCCACGTTCCCTTCGCCTGAGGGCTAACATCTACACTTCAGCACCCAAACGATATAACCAAATTGAGTATTTTAGTATGTCACTCTAAAATCTCCAATTATACGCCCGATAATTTTATTTCCCTATTTATTTTCACCCAACTTCCAAAGGCTTTGACCTCCCTGAATCTTGGATGTAATCTTTACTTTAAATGTAAAACTCAACATACTTTAACAAATTAATTAGCCAGATTGAAAGTAAATTAAGATCGAAGTGAAAGATCATCACAACTTCTTTAACATTTTCAAGGCTCAACCAATTCAAATCACCATTTCACGATCTCAAGACAAGGATAAAGATAGAGAAAACTACTCAGAACTCATGGGGAAAATACGATAAAACTCATAATTTATATATAAAAGCAAAGTCATACAAACTATAACAAGTAAATAAAACTTATCTCTAACTCCTCCCCAAGTAAACTCATCGAAGTTCCTCTGAATCTCTTCCTTTCTTTACAGCACACAGAATTCTTCTTCAAAGCGATAAGGCAGAAGAAATCTCTCACTTTCCCTCCACTCGTACAATCCCTCGAAAAATTCCTCACAATCTAATCCTAAGGTAAACTCTCTACACTCTACTGGAGTTCTTTGACACTGTTCAAACCTTCAAACTCTCGAACTCCTCCTCAATTTTTGGCCAAAATCTTCATTTAAAGTTGTAGAAGAGTTTTTCTAAGAGTTGCCTAAGCATCCCTCCAAAAACTGTCCACATTCAATGCACCTTTTGAATTAACCACCGATCTAGCCGTCGACGGCCTCGAGGGCACCGTCGGCTGGCCTTCTAAAATAATTAGTTGGAGTCTCGAGAAATTCTTACCGTCGGCGCCGTTGGGCTCACTATCGGCGCCCTAGTTCAAATCTTCATATTTTGGTCCTTTTCGCTCCAAATTCGCTCCTTTTTGCATATTTTTGCTCAAATGACCATAATTCATCATACCTGCAACAAAACATCAAAAATATCTTTCTTTAAAGTGCAATATCATCAAAAACAATAAAAAATAGGTATGAAAATCTCAACATATTTTCTTTTGGTCACTCATCATTATAGATTAGAAGAGGAAACCTAATAGACACCAATAAAATTATTTTTATGAGTAATATTCAAGATTTTAAAATTAGGGATGTTCGTGAAGAAGAAAATGCTATAAAAGGTTATACTTGGTGAATGAAAATAAAAAATTTCTATAAATAAAAATTGTTGGTGGTGAAATAATAATGTTCAAGTAAAGATAAAATATAAGAAGTTATGTTATAAAAATTTGTTTAAATGTAAAAGCATACAGAACTGGGAAAAATATCAATCGATCCATGGGGAGTGTAAAAAAACAATCTTTTACGCTAAAACCTCTATTTTTAGTGGTCTTTATAATAGATTAGATACTAAGAAGGTAAAAATTATATGTATAAACTAGCTAAACAAAGAGAAAATAAAAAAAAAATTTAACTCAAGTTTATTAAAGACAAAAATCAAAAAGTGCTTTTCTTACTAAAATAATGATGAATAATAATAAAACATTTTATTTTTATCATCACATTAGTAAAAAAGAAGTCGAGGAGGCTTTAAAAAAAACCAAGGGTGGAATATCAATAGGACCTGATGATATCCCAATTGAAGTGTGGAAATATTTAGGTGATTCCGGAGTTTTTTTGGTTACTAAACTCATTAATCTTTTCTTAAAAACTAAAAAGATGCCTCATGAGTGAAGGAAAAGTATTTTGATTCCCATTTTTAAGATTAAAGGGGATGCACAAGAGTGTGCAAATTAAAGAGGAGTTAAGTTGATTTGTCATACTTTAAAATTATGAGAGAGGGTAATTGAACATAGTTTAAGATGCATTACATAGATTTTCATAATCAATTTGAATTTTATGTTGGGCAGGTCTACTATGGAAGCTATGCATTTATTGAGAGGTTTAATGGAGAAGTTCAAAGATAATGAGGAGGATCTACATTTGATTTTTATCGATTTAGGAAAAGCTTAGGATAAAGTTCTAATAGATATCCTTTAGAGGGTTCTTAAGAAGAAATCCATTTATATGAATTATATTCAAGTCATTAAAGATATGTATACTAGAGCTATTACTTGCGTTCTAACTGAAGGTGGATAGAACAAATATTTTCCAATTTCTATTGGATTACATCAGGGACCAGCTTTAAGCCCATATCTTCTTGCTTCAGTTATGGATGGTCTTACTGGACATTTATAGGAGGATGTATCTCAGTGTATGCTTTTTTGCTGATGATATCCTTCTTGTGGATAAGAAGAGAGAAAAAGTCCAGGAAAAACTTGAATTATGGAGGTCTACATTGGAGTATAATGGCCTTTATTTGAGTAGAGCTAAACCTGAATACATGGAATGTAATTTTAGTAGCAATAGCTATAATAACATAAGTGCATTTTTGGGTGATCAAATTATTTAAAGGTGTGAATGATTTAGATATCTTGGGTATGTTGTTCAAAGCAATGATGATAATAGATGGGGATATTAATGGTAAAATTCAAGTTGGTTGGTTGAAATGAATGAATGCTTTGGACCTTTTGTGTGATAGAAAAGTACAGCTTAGACTAAAAGGAAAAATTTGTAAGATGGTGGTGAGACCTGGAAAGCTCTATGGAGCTAAATGTTGGCCTTTAGAAGAGAAGCATAATACTAAGTTAAGTGTTGTTGAGATGAGAATTATTAGGTGGATTAGTGGCTTTACACTTAGAGACAAAATGAAAAATGAATATATCTGTGATAGGGTTAGTGCAGCTTGAGTGACATACACAATTAGAGAGAGTCATCTTAGATGGTTTGGTCACATTAAATGTCGACAATCTGATGATTTGATTAGGAAAGTAGATGCTTTTAGATTCAACTTATGTTAAGAAAGGAAGAGGTTGACCTAGGAAGACTTGAGCTTATTGTATAAAAAATGATCTTAATTTATTAGAACTAAAATACGACACTAAATAGGACACAATGGAGAAAAAAGATTCATGTAGCCAACCCCAACAAGTGAGATTAAGGCTTTGTTGTTGTTGTTGTTGTAAAAGCAATTCAGGCCCACATTATTTGAATTTGTAAATTAACATATATTAAATATATAAGCTCACAAGTGATATATCCTATGCAACATACTTGCACATTACAACAAAACCTACATGTGAGAGTTTCTCCCACTTTATTTATTTATTTTTATTTTTATATTATTTTTTATATACCCCCATCATTAGCACATGGAAGATTACTTAACACATAAAAAACTTGTACATGAAGTATTCTACATATACACGAAGTCTACAAATGGAGAAAAATGCATATATCCATACACATGACTGCACACAATATAGAGAAAAATACTAAAAATAGAACATACTATAACTGGATAAAAATACACAATAGTAGCATTATATATAATTAAACCACAAATGGAGAAGTGTAGATACAAATAAATCAATTTGGATAGGAATTGGCCATTGGGAGGAAGGATGGCATGTGAGTGCATATGAAGGTCTCAGACAAGGTAAGAAAGAGAAAAAGAGGTGAGGCTATGTTATGTGGTTCGACCAAGAGGTGCGTCATTTTTTTTTGACATCAAGTTTTAAATACTGATCCACTTTAAAATTACCTATTTTTTATGCACATTTTATACCCAATTTTTGAGGAAATTATGTTTAATAAAAGGTATTTTATGTGTTTTTGGGTATATGTGCAAGAAAAAGAGTTTAAGAGCAATAAGGAGAAAAAACACATTAGAAAGGAGCAAAGAGAAACCAAACCAAGAAAAATTGTCAAAATCAACAGAATAAGCACCTATGTGCCGGATTCCATCGCCTAGGCACCAGATGAAGATTGCGGCTGGCGCCTAGACACCAGAGCCGCTTTCTAGAAACATTGAATGATACTAAAATCTGAAAAGATGTCTGAAGCAACCTTTGGTGATTTTTGAAGATCTATATATTTAGATTAATTCTACATGTCTAGGGAGAGTGCAAAAGTTATTTTGAAAAGAGAAGGCACCCATATAGAGTTGGCTGCCACCTTAGTAAGGTTTTTTGAGTTTTTGTGATTTCTGGAGTATTGTGAGTCTTGTAAGAGTCTATTAGAGTTAGAGAAGTCAGAGATCTTCAAATGAGTGCTTTGAAAAACATTTCAGTTAAGTATTTGTACATTTTCTTTTAAGTATTGTACTTTTAATTTGAATTTTATAAATATATTTTGCTTTGTTATTCCCATGTGTTTTGAGTATGGTTTTCCGTTCTAATTGCAATATGAAGTAATCAAGTGGTGATTTTGATTTGATTAGAAGTTCTTTTATTTCAAAATTTTGTGATGATATTTTTACCGGTCCTTCATTTACTTTACAAATTGGTCACTTATATTTTAAATTTTTTTTGAAAAACTTAAAGACTCGAGAGGGCTAAGATTGTCTAACTAACATTTCACATTTGAAAGAGCCATGATAATCGTCTGAGGGGGAGTACAAATATTTAGGGAGATAAGAATTGTTAGTTGTAGAAATTATATTTCTAGGCTGACAGGCTAGATTATTTATCAATTTGGTTTAGAGTTTGGAACTAAGGGTTACTGGTAGGTCCTATAGAGAGGGCATAGTGAGTAATCTAGAAGTGAGAGACTAGAACTTACCTATCACTACACCAAATTTAGATTAGCCAATATTCTTTATGCTCTGAAGAGGTAATGAATATGTATGCTCGTATTTGTCACAATACCACAGTTAAACTCCGTCGACACAATTTTTAGGGGGGTCATCCTATGGAAACCGTCGTTCGCTGGAATCAAAATACCGTTGCCTGCTTCAGAGGAACATTTTAATTTACAGATATATATATATATATATATATATNCAAAAGCCACCCTCATGGAATCAGACCCAATTCAAACCTAGGGGCCACCTCATCCCATTTTGAGGCTTAGGGCCTCACTGCCCTCCACCTAAGCAAACTATTTCACCCCCTAATTGGCCATGACAGCCACGCCAAGCCATTTTTTACAAAAGCTCCACCTCCACGGCCATGGACGTGTGTTGAAAATATCTCAAGGAAGCCCCTCCAAATTGCTTCTATAGCTTCTTTGAGACCTCCACAGTGCAACCTAGCCATCACATTGCCCTAAAGCTTCTTATGGTATCTCAATTTCAAAGCTCAAAACCTTGCCGGAGAGAGGCTCTACCTCTATACTCCACCAAAATGAAATTAAACGCACCCACGCCATAACTACAGTGAAAGAAGAAAAATCCTCATCAAATCCCCCTCATACAAAGCCCCTAGCATAGCTCTAGACCAACACCTAAAATCAAGTTTGGTCGAATTCCTACCTAGATTTTTCACCACAGTAAGAGGTTCAATCCCTAGCCTCCTTGGACCTCCAAGAATGTGACAAGCACCTCTGATTGATGCTTCCCTTCTCAGAATGAAGGTATTAAACTCCTATTCTTCTCGAGTTTATTTCAATTCTCCATTTATTTAGAGCTAATTTAATGGCTTGATTGTCGTATGGATGTGTTTGTCACACCTAAACGAGCATTTAGAAACAAATTGTACTTAATTTTGTTGAGAAATGAGTGTGATCTTAAGCTTTGAAAATGGAGGGTTCTCAGACTAAGGCATCAGGGACGATGACCATGCCTCGTTGGATCACACGTATATTATACAGACGGCTCTGATCGTGCCAGATGGAGAGACAGAACGAAACAGCGGGATGCGTGGCAGCTGGCGTGGATAGCAGCATTGAATGGAAGCGTGCCACATGGAGTGCTCGGAGATGCATAGGTTGAGGTGGCGCCGCGCAGGATAAATAGAAAAATAGGGATTTTCCTAACTTTAAAAATCCATATCTTTGTGCAAAAAAATCACAAAAATAANTGTGGCAGCTGGCGTGGACAGCAGCATTGAATGGAAGCGCGCCACGTGGAGTGCTTGGAGATGCATAGGTTGAAATGGCGCCGCGCGAGATAAATAGAAAAATAGGGATTTTCCTAACTTTAAAAATCCATATCTTTGTGCAAAAAAATCACAAAAATAAAAGAAAAATACCCTAGTGCTCAGTGAATCAAGGAGAACAATGTGGAAATGATTTAAAGTTCATTTGATGCATATTTTTTTAATTAATTAAATATTATTTTGAGTCTTTTGATTCTCCATGCATTTTGACATTTCACCATGGCTTGAACTTTTGGCATGTTGTTGTCTCTGTCTTAGGGAACATTCTCTGATTTTTCCAAAGTCAGAGAAGATCTCTAGAGAGAGATCCATATTTTTCNCGATTCTCCATGCATTTTGACATTTCCCCATGGCTTGAACTTTTGGCATGTGTTGTCTCTGCTTAGGGAACATTCTCTGATTTTTCCAAAGTCAGAGAAGATCTCTAGAGAGAGATCCATATTTTTCAAGTTTATGTCTATTATTTGCATGAATTAATCATAATAATTAGCATGTTGCTTAGAAAATTCCAATAAAATTTTGAAAGATTTACCATGACCAGAGAACCCTTTGGAAAATATTTCATGGGTTAAGTCAATAAAAATGCACTTAATTTTCACAAACCCTAAAACACAAAGAAAATTAATTTTGGGCAAAAAAACATCTAAATGACTTAATTTTTAATCTCCAATATGATTTAAAGTTCATAGAACTCCCCATAAAAATCTTAAAATATTTGGAGCTCATTTAATAACTCAAATTGATTTTTTAATTTAAATGTCATTTTTAACAATAAAATGATTTTTAATAATTAAAATATAACTCAAAAAATTACAAAAATTGGTTTTTGGAGTTTTCTGTGATCAGAGAAATTTTCTAAAAATAAAATTGTAAATAAAATAAAAAATTCATTTTTAAGCCTCTCTTCAATATTTAAATAANTTGTTTTCTGTGATTAGATAAATTTTCTAAAAATAAAATTGTAAATAAAATAAAAAATTCATTTTTAAGCCTCTCTTCAATATTTAAATAATTAAAAAATGAGAAAAATCACAAAAATAATAAAATTTTTGGAAATGTTCTAAATTTTTTTCTAAGCACTTAAGAACAATTGGAATATTTTTCCTGATTTTCTAAGTGAAGATATTGAATTCTAAAGCTTAAAATAAATTTTAAAAGCTAAAAATGGATTTTCACTAAAATAATTCTAACAATTCAAAGGAAAATCAAAAAATATGAAATTTATTTCTTTAGGTTCCTTTACCTCAGAAATATTTAATAAAAATATAAAAATTAGTTTNTTAATAAAATTCTTGGAAATGTTCTAAATTTTTTTCTAAGCACTTAAGAACAATTAGAATATTCTTCCTCATTTTCTAAGTGAAGATATTGAATTCTAAAGCTTAAAATAAATTTTAAAAGCTAAAAATAGATTTTCACTAAAATAATTCTAACAATTCAAAGGAAAATCAAAAAAATATGAAATTTATTTCTTTAGGTTCCTTTACCTCAGAAATATTTAATAAAAATATAAAAATTAGTTTTCCACATTTAAAATATTTTAAAATTAATAAATGTTCCAGAAATTAAAATAATTCCAATAATTCAAATAAAATTCAAAAAATCATGAAATTTGGTCTAAGTTATTCTTTGGTATAAGTCTAGCTTCAATATAAAAATCAAGGAATTAGGCTTTATCTTGGTTAAGTTAGGGAATTTTCTTTGAAAAATCTAATTTATTGCATGTAAATAATTATATAAATCAAATTAAATTTTGAAAAATCACTTTTTCTCCTCTCATGTCTTAATTGACCCATGAGTGAGGTGGGATAAAAATTTCAAAGTCATTTGAATTAAATTTGATAAATTATAAAGTGATTGAGTCCTAGTCTTAGGGGTCAAAAGTGTAATTTTGGAAATTTGGCCTTAATTAACATTTAGGCTTAAGTCAAAAGGGGAAATGAGTAACCATTGATCCTGATCAATATATTTGGATGATTAAAACACAAGGGATTAATTGGTAGAAACCCATATCACTTTTCTTAATTAAAAGGATAAATTTATAATTTCCTTAAATTATTAAAATTTGAAAGTTTAGTCAATTAAATGATCTTAGACTTAGAGGTATAATTTTGGGTGTCAATAATTCACTAATTTAACACCTCTATTTGATGTTCAAATAACTTTCAAAAATATGAATCATCTTCACTTAAAATTCAATCTCTTTNTCTAATCAATATATTTGGATGACTGAAACACAAGGGATTAATTGGTAGAAACCCATATCACTTTTCTTAATTAAAAGGATAAATTTATAATTTCCTTAAATTATTCAAATTTGAAAGTTTAGTCAATTAAATGATCTTAGACTTAGAGGTATAATTTTGGGTGTTAATAATTCACTAAGTTAACACCTCTATTTGATGTTCAAATAACTTTCAAAAATATGAATCATCTTCACTTAAAATTCAATCTCTTTCAAAATATATAGCTAAGACATCTACCAAAGTCTAAAGGGCTTAGTAGTGACTTAGGCTAAATCAAATTTGGTTAAATGAGGATTAAAAAAGTGAACATGTTAAAAAATTAAACATCTTTAAAACACTACAAGCCCAAATTAAAACTTGGCTAAGTGCCTTGATAACATTAACTTGCCCCTTTAAGGATCTCACCCACATAATCCATAAATTAAATTATGAGTGACAATTACACTACTCTTTGGGATAATTGAAATATCAATGTTCATTGAGCATTAAAGGTATTTACAGGATGGGTTATTAAGCAACATAATAAGTTTAAAAAGAGCTCAAGGCTTTTCACCAAGCAGTGAGAGAGAAGCAAGGACCTGCTTCTTTTTCCAGATATGTTGGATACCTCAGAGGACTACTAAACTTAATATGTTTTGCTCAACAAAAATCATCATTAATTAATCAAATAGGGACCCACCAAGATATGACCTAGGTTTGGGTAGAACACTAAAACCTTACTTTTCTACTTTATATAAAGTGCTCTCACACTCATTTTGAGTTTCAGGTGGGGGAACGAGAAGTCTCGCCAGGTACGTTTTTTTATAGTTTACAGTGTCGTCTTTCTTGTACTTTCATAATGTACATTTTATGCTTATAAAACTTGCATGCTAAGCAATTATGCCACCCTGCATGAAAACAAAAACTATTAGGATTTCCACAAAACCAAAACCAAAACCAAAACCAAAATCAAAAATAAAATCAACCAAGATAAAAATCACCTCGACAACATCAAAAATATAAAACAACTCAAAATTTAATCACAAACATCACAAAAACAATAACTTCAACTAAATTAAGACATCTCTATCGGATGATCGGGAATCCCTCGGAGGAGGTAAACTATGATTGCTAACGAGTCTTCCCATGGTCTAAATGAAATTATGAAACTCATTAAGTTGAGTTTAGTAAATTCATTTGGACTAAGTGAATTCAACAGAAAATAGTAGTGCCAAAAAGAGGAAACCATAGGATCCTAATCAGTATCGCTCTAATCAACTTTAACATCCCCATAAAATTTAAAAGAACTACAACCATAGGGCCACCTGATTTGACATTATAACTTGACACACTAGAAAACTCAAACTCATCGCAACAAGGAGCTTAAAGCTAGCATGGTGGGCAGCACGGCCATCTTCAACAGCAAAACCTGTCTTCCCAAAATAAACCAATCTTCTTTCCTTAGACTTAAACAAAAAAGCCATAGGACTTCGAGGCTGCTTTCTTATGCAACTTAAATCCTCACCTTATCTTTAGGCCATTATATATCCCTCTTATACAATATAAGCCCTAACTCGTCTTAGGATTCCAAGATTGTAGTCCGCCACAACCTAAATTTGCTCATCTTCCAGTCTATCTATGTGATCGTTCCACATGAATATATGCCCTACCAAATAAAATTGGTAGGATGAAACACCTAATATTTCTCCTCAAAACTAAAGCCAAAAATTAGGATAGCTTGGGAAGTCACTGAGGTTCTCCCCCAGATATGTTCCATCCCGTAATTATTTCTCCTTTGAACTCTACAACAAAATGTTCCAAATTCAAACCATTCCCTTTTCACACCTCTATGGCCAATCTTGTTGAAAAGTCCTATCCTTTTGAACTCCTTGAAGAAAATATTCTCTGATTTTTATTGAGAGCTTTCTTAGGTGACTTTGGTCATCTAAAACGTAATTAACTATAGGGACTTGTCTTTATAGGAAGCTTGTTTGAACTCAGCTTAATATAAACCCAATTTAATTCTTTATATTAAATAGGAGAATTTGTTAGCAAATAAAATAATTTCACAGACCAAACGAACGTCATATATTTTTTAGTTTATTTGATGGAGCCTCATCCTCAAGTCTTGTGTTTATCTTTCAGGATTGATACAGGGTTTGAGGTATATTGCTCTTTCATTTAAACTATGAAAAATAGGGGGTCAATTTGATTTCATATTTTTTTCTAAACTATATATATGTAAATTAAAATGTCCTTCCAAAGCGGGTGGCGGGATTTCAATTTTGGTGACTGACAGCTTCTAATGGGCAACTCCTCCACCCAAAATAGTGTCGACAGCTTTTGGAGACTCCGCTGGGGACAAGCTTTTCTCTCCATTTAAATAAGTAAATATTATATTCACACATCGGTAATGTGTCCATGTCCCTCTTGGACCAAATTACCCTTCTTCTGGTGGCATGCTGTACCCATTTCTATCTTAGGAAAGTACGGTCAAGTCTTTGGACTTCAGGACTGTCTGTTGAATCACCTTTGAATAGAGGGGTTCAGAAAACCATTAAGGACTCTTTAAATCTTCATGGGGGGTCAGACCCCCAATAGGTGTGTTGGTGGACTAGTTCCACCTTGGCATTGTGTGTTGCTAAATGGGTCCCGCACTGGGTCCTAAGCACTTCACATCTCCCTTTCTTGTTTAATTTGATATTCTGCAAATTAAATCAAATAGTGTTGTGTTGCGTGCACTTTAAAATTTTCTTATATTAATTAAGCTTTTCTTCTTTCAAATTACGTTTTTGCTGAAAGTTTTAAAACCCTCCAAAATTAAGACTTACCCGGTCTACANTTGCGCTTTAAAATTTTCTTATATTAATTAAATTTTTCTTCTTTCAAATTACGTTTTTGCTGAAAGTTTTAAAACCCTCCAAAATTAAGACTTACCCGGTCTACAGATCAACCTCTGCTAATTTTAAGTGCTTGCACTAAGATTACAAGGTTTTGGTCATATAGCTAACCCCAGAGCTTTCTATTTTAAAGTTACTGTAATGGCCTACCCAACGCTGACTTTTTCGTGAAACTTGCCGACAAGCCATGANGGTACTGCAATGGCCTACCCAATGCTAACTTTTTCGTGCAACTTGCCGACAAGCCATGAAACCCGCAATGTCGCTCCTACCATTAAGTTTGGAGCCGGATTTAAAGACCTTGAGGTTATCCTCGGGAAGGCCCCATCTGTCAAAATGAAAGTCATCGCTCCAGAAGTTCAAGAGCCATCTGCTGAATTCAACCTGAACTGTCTTCAGGCTTCCCTTCTTGTAAGAAAGCCAAGACTACTATTGTTGTTATGGTAACTTCCAAGTATGCTGTCCCCACTGTTGCTAAGGGGAAAGAAGTAATGACCACTGAAGATCGGATGGAGGAATTAGCTGTTCTTCCATCTGTATACAAAATTCGATCGAGTTCAAGAACTATACCACTAACTCAAACTCAAAGGAAAAACCACAACAGGAGAGTTTGGAGGACCATTAAAGCTCAGGCTCCTGAGGAGATACCTGCCGAGGAAGATCCTCACCAAAATGAGTCAAGATTACTGGAAACCTATCCACTCCTGTGAGGGAGTAGATTCCATCCTTTGATGGATACCAATNCACAAGGTTTTGGTCATATAGCTAACCCCAGAGCTTTCTATTTTAAAGTTACTGTAATGGCCTACCCAACGCTGACTTTTTCGTGAAACTTGCCGACAAGCCATGAAACCCGTAATGTCGCTCCTACCATTAAGTTTGGAGCCGGATTTAAAGACCTTGAGGTTATCCTCGGGAAGGCCCCATCTGTCAAAATGAAAGTCATCGCTCCAGAAGTTCAAGAGCCATCTGCTGAATTCAATCTGAACTGTCTTCAGGCTTCCCTTCTTGTAAGAAAGCCAAGACTATTATTGTTGTTATGGTAACTACCAAGCCTGCTGTCCCCACTGCTACTAGGGGAAAGAAGTAATGACCATTGAAGATCCGACGGAGGAATTAGCTGTTCTTCCATCCGTATACAAAATTCAATCAAGTTCAAGAACTATACCACTAACTCAAACTTAAAGGAGAAACCGCAGCAGGAGAGTTTGGAGGACCATTAAAGCTCAGGCTCCTGAGGAGATACCTGCCGAAAGATCCTCACCAGAATGAGTCAAGATTACTGGAAACCTATCCACTCCTGTGAGGGAGTAGATTCCATCCTTTGATGGATACCAATGGGTACAAAAGTATCCAAAAAATCACTGTTGCATTACCATTACTTCATGGACAGGGTGTGGAGAAAGAGAAACCTACTTTTATCACCCGAGTCAGTTCAGTTTTTTGGAGGCTAACCGCCAAAGAAGGTTGTTCAGTCAGTGAACTACTCAAACGAGTGGGACACACAATATCCCCTCGAAAAAGAAAGAAATTTTAAGGGACTTCAAATCTGTCATACAATCTCAAAAGTCAACTAAAGCTTTGCTCGCTCACATTCCCGTCTGGTTTTGCTTACGGAGCAGAGTTGATACCGCCATAGCTACCACCGATTCTACTATTACCAGGACCACAGGCCATCGACCAATCAAGTCAAGACTAGGTCCAAGAATCCTATCAATCACCCATTATAAAGACATTTCTAAAATTCCAAAGGAAAAGATGAAGAGAGTACCCAGTACTGTAGTTGGTCTGTACCATGGGGAGCATACGTTTCCTCAACATACCGATGTTTTTGCTAGGACACTCCATCTTGAGACATCACGATCAAAGAAAAAGGTATGGATACCCAGGATCGCTGCACCGATACAGCCCAGTAAGCCTGTAAGGCAAGAGCATGGAATGAAGCCAGGGTCTGAAATATCTGACAACATCGCAACAATTGCTAGCGAGATGGAAGAATAAGAGGAGGAGGTCTAGCAGGGTCCTCTAGATCTTAAAGCAATTCAAGAATCAATAATCAAGGAAAAAGTTGAAAAGCTCAAAGTCAAGATTTTTGAGTTGGCTCTGGAACATGGAGTTTTCTTCAACGATGATGATGAAAATTTTGATTGTAATAATTACCTTGAATAAGATTTCATAGATGTTAATGTCATCAAAACTAGAGCCGCTACATCTGCATGCGAGGCTCAACCTCTCGTCAAAGAGAACTCCATAGATGAGCTGCGTAGGGCTATTTGCTTAAAGGATGAGCAAGTCAGCCAACTGGAGAAAAGAATAGAAGAGATGGCCACAGTCATGACCGCCATGGCCACCATTCAAGGGCAATCACAAGCACCGCCACTAGCCTCTCCGAAGATCAACCAACTAGAAATCATACATATCATGGATGAAAGAAGAGAAGTTGCTTCAGTAAATAGAGATGAGCAATAAAGAAAGGATTCTCCATTGGGTGCCATGCCAGAGAAAAAATTTAAGCAAATGGTCGAGCAAGTTCGGGAGGCCTTAACCCAATCCAAGGGCGGAGCACTGATTCTAAAGGATAGACCTTACTCAGAAGAATTCAATGATGCGCTCTTCCCTAAAGGCTTCTTGTCCCAAAACTTTAAGATATTCGATGGGATTGAAAATCCTAGACAACATATAGCTCACTTCCGAGTTAGTTGTGGCAACAAAAGAAATAGTGAAGCTTTACTCTTTCAATAGTTCGTCAGCAGCTTGTCAGGGATTACCTTCAATTGGTATGTCGATTTGCCCAACGAATCAGTTAAGACATTCACCGTGCTGGAACAACTATTTGTAAAAAGAATTGTCGGAGCACAACATCATGTGTTTATAGAAGAGCTCATGATGTAAAAGTAAAAGCTAATGAGACTTTAGTGGATTACATTTTGAGGTGTAGAAACCTTAGCATGAAGTGTGAACCTTAACTACAAGAACATCATGCGATTGAGATTCTACTCAAAAGCATTCATGGGCTAGTAGCTTTCATGCTTAAGGGACTCACCATAAATCCTTTGAGAAGCTACTCAATAAATCTAGTAGTCTTCAAGACGAAATCAAACATATGGATTCACACAAGAAGTCCAAGGCAACCAGAGTGTTTGAAAAGAAGTCAGAAACAGTAGCGACTGTCGACAAAGAAAAACAGCCAATGAGGATATATGCAGACAATCCTTGTCAATCCTCATCACAGTATGCTCAAAAACAGAGTAGCCAGTCCAATCAACAACCACCTCAAGAAGGATCACATCGAATAGGGAATAAGAAAATATCCCTGGAAGAACGATAGAGAATGGTGTATTCCTTCAAAGATGAAGTCGTACCTAAAAATTTGAGAAGCCTGATGAAGAAGCCTGAGTTCAGACAACCAGATCCAAAGAAGCCTGAAGAGGTTGATAAGAAAGATGAACCAAATTATTACCCATACCACCAATTGCTCGGGCACAATATAGAAGAATGTTTCATCTTTAAGAATGGGCTCAAAAAGAACTTTTAATAAGGGAATATAACGATCTTGAAAGAATATCTAGGAGAACCTAAAAAAGGTTCCATAAATATGACTTCGGCCAAACCAATCTCCCCGATTGATCCATATACTGGAGAAGATGGATGGAGTACGACTTGGGACAAACTCAAGAGGGTCCTAAACCAAATAAAAGATTCATCGAAACAATCTTCTACATATACCAACAAAGACAGATGGAATGATGTTTGGAGCAAATCATTCAAGAAAATGTTGAACCAGATCCAGTCCGCATCAAAACAAGCCTCCATTCAAAGACTTCAGCCTGCCAAACCGGAGACAAAGATTTCACCCCGAGATCCTTCATCGTTAAGGAAAAAGAGGAAGAAGAACACTACTGCAAAGATTGATAACACAGGGGGTAGGATAGGGGCTGACTATACTAGATTAGTTGTTTCATATTTGGAGAAGAAAATCCTCGAACCCCTGACTTTGTATGATTATCTTCTTACCCCTCTGGGGTCTTATGAATACAATGATTGTGATTTTGGCTATGTTTTAACTATTTATGGTGATAACGTAACTGATTTTGACCAATCTTGCCTCGATCTCGATTCTTAAAATGATCCTTAAATTATACTTAAGTCCGATGAACTCACTAACAAGATTGAATAAGACATCGACAATACTGCTTACGACAGTGTTGGGAGAGAGGAACCAATCTTCAAATGCCATGGTGCACCGATTGCCATCAAATTAGATCTTTCCAACAAAGACGAAACATCGAAAGATTCGACAATGATATCTCAGGAAGAAAAAATTACAGAAGTGAACTTAAGGAGCTAGAGATTATTATCCCTGAGAACAGCTCCGACAGATAAAAAAAAACAAATAGTCACTCGAGAAGAGCTACCTCCACCTCTGTAGTGGAAGAAACCACAAAACCAAGAGAAAATTGGAGGATCATACAAAGTGGATTACAACATGCTAACTCATCTTAGGAAGTTACCGGTCGGATTAATCATCTATGATGATCTGATCCTGTCAAAGGAAATGAGAGTCTCTAGTTACAGCCTTGCTGGATCCAGAGATTTTCTTAGCTCAGTTGGCCGGCACATCCTCAAATGAAGTTTGTTCGTTGAGGGAACAACCTGCAGTAACCTTTACAGATGAAGATTTGTAGCTCGGCACTACTGACCACAATCGTCCACTCTACATCTTTGTTAACATTGATAGATTTGTGTTGTCTAGAGTTTTAGTAGATCCTGAAGCATCACTCAACTTGATTAGTCTATGGACATTGGCCTATTTGGACATTGAAGCCCAAGAACTTACGACCTATAAAATGATGTTAAGAGGATTCATTTAAAAGGGAGAGGGAGCCCTTTGATCGATTACATTGCTTATGAAGGTTGGAGAACTAGCAATAACCGTTAAATTTTATATCATCAACATCGAGACCTCTTTCAATGCTTTACTTGGTCGACGGTGGATTCAGGAACACAACATGGCTCCATCATCTCTACACCAACGCATTAAATACTACAAAGAAGGACAAGAGCATTGCATCAAAGGAGATCTACAACCGTTTTCAATTCATGAAGTCGGTATTCATGAAGATGCTGCCTACTACACACCTCCGAAGAAAACTGTCTTCTCTCACGAAATTATCACAAACAAAAATGAATATTCAGGAAAATAACAAAGAGGAGGCCATTCAACTCTGCTTCAGCATTCTTTCACCACTTCTTTACAACAAGTTGGTGGAGGTTCTTTTAGTTCGTGCACCCGAGGTCGAGGTCGGGGACGCAGACATGAGGAACCAACTTAATCATTGAACGGACTAGGCCAACCATCAACATTGTTGATGAAGATAGTTTTGAAGATGAAATAATGATGACAAAATAGAAGAAACATCAGTACGAGATATCCTTAGAAGATACAGAGAAGAGCAAATATGAGACAATGTACTATCGAATAAACCACTATGTGAATGTTATGACCCTTACTTTGATCCTCTCTCAAAATGTTGAGAGTTTAAAGGTCAAGGAAGTCCATAGCGCTGGTTCAAAGCTGATCAAGTTTTACCATGCTTCTACCTCTACTGATCTTGAAAATCATGTAAACTTGGATGATGATCCTAATGAGTTAATGGAATTGCCTTTTGGTTACTTTTTGCCTTGTGTACAAAAGTTAATTTAGTAGGGACACTTGCCAAAATAAATGCCAAAAGATAAATTTTAACATTTTAAAAAATTATGGAATGTTAAAAGTTGAACTCCAAACTCAAAAGAGGGTCTTGGATTTAGTACGGTTGAACCAGTCGATAAATTAGAATTTTGTATGGTTGTTACTAGTGAATCAGAAGAGGATTGCCTCGACATAGAGGATGACTCTACTGATCAACTTCTAGAAGATGCTCTGCCAGAATTTGAAGAAGAAATCAAGTCAACCATTGATGAATTGAAGGAAATCAACCTCGGGACAGAAGAAGAGCCTTGACCTACATTTATAAGTTTTCTACTCAACGATGAAGAATCTATAGAGTTGATTAAAATATTAACAGAATTCAAAGATTTCTTTACATGGAGCTATGATGAAATGCCATGACTGTCAGTAGAGGTTGGAGTTCATAAACTTGGGGTGGACAAGAATATAACCCCAGTAAAACAAGCTCCCAGGAAAATGCACCTCGAAATAGAGCAACAAGTAATTGCCAAGGTGAACAAATTAATAGATGCTAACTTTGTAAAGGAAGAGTAGTACCCCACATGTTTAGCTAATATTGTCCCTGTTAAGAAGAAAAATGGACAAATCTGTGTTTGTGTAGCTTCAGAGATTTGAATAAGGCATGCCCAAAAGACGAGTTTCCACTACCAATACTAGAAATGATGGTGGATATCACCTCAACACACAAAATTTTCTCCTTCATGGATGGATTGTTAGGATACAACCAAATCAAGATGACTCCCGAGGATGCTTACAGCCTTCAGGACATCGATTGGAAATTTTTGTTACACAATGATGTCGTTCGGCCTAAAGAACGCTGGAGCAACATACCAACGTACAATGACGAAGATTTTTTACAACCTCATTCACAACCAAGTGGAATGCTACATGGATGATTTGGTCATAAAAAATAAACGAAAAATAGATTATTTGTATGATTTGAGGATTGTGTTTGTACTGTTATGACGATATGACCTTAAAATGAATCCCTTAAAGTGCATCTTTGGCATTACCTCTAGGAAATTTCTAGTATTCATTTTCTTTCATTGGCAAATCAGAATCGACCTGGATAAGATTAAAGTTATCTTGGAAATGTCTCCTCCTAAAACCTTAAAACTACTATGTTCCTTCTAGGGAAAGTTGGCATATCTGAGACGCTTTATTTCTAATCTCTCAGGTAGGTGTCAGCCCTTCTCGGCATTAATTAAAAAGGATGCCAAATTTGTTTGGGAAGAGCAATGCCAGTAGGCCTTTGAGGACGTTAAGCAATATTTAATGACACCTCCAGTTTTGGCAGCCCCTATCCCAAGGAAACCATTGATACTTTATACCGCGGCTTTAGACAACTCTCTTGAAGCCCTCTTAGCCCAAGTCAATGATGAGGGTAAAGAAAATGCACTCTACTATTTGAGTTGCCGTCTAATACCTATGGAGATAAGGTATCCACCTATCGAGAAGTATTGTCTAGTATTAATTTTTTTTCCGCCCAAAAACTTAGACATTACATGCTTTCTTATAAGATTACCCTAATTTCAAAAGTTAACCCGTTACAATATTTGATAACCCGACCAACACTCTCTGGATGTCTAGCAAGATGGTCGATGATCTTATTGCAATTTGATATAACTTTTGTTCTCCTCCGTGCTATCAAGGGACAGATTCTAGCAAACTTTCTCGCTGCACACCCACTATCAACTGGGTCCTCTCTCACCGACGAGTTACCAAATGAGCAAATATTACAAATGGAGTTCTCCAGCACGCAACATTGGGATATGAACTTTGACGGTGCTTCGTCAGCCAGAAAAGACAAAGGATCAGGCACAGTTATACCAGACAAAGAAAGGATCAGTTTGATCTTTATCACTCTAGATAAGGGTATGTTGAGGTTCTCATACCACCTGACAGAACCATGTGCCAACAACGAAGTAGAATACAAAGCTTTAATCATCAAATTAGAATTGGCAATCTCAATGGATATAATGAACATTGCCATCTATGGCAACTCTTAGCTCATCATCCAACAAGTCGTCGGATAATACAAAATTTTGAAACTACTGTTAACAGAATACCATCAGTACATGATGAAGCTACTAGAGAAGATCCCCAATGTGAATTTTTACCAAATTCCTAGGGGAGATAATGCCCATGTTGACGTTCTGACAAAACTCGCAAAAGAATTGGCATGTCCCCTAGAGGATTCCATTAAAATCACAATACAAGAAATATAAGATTTGTCTTGAATCGACCTCAAAACTCTACATAAGCTCGAAAAAGAAGAAGTGATAAATGTGGTTACATATATCAACGAAGATTGGCACAAGACATTAATAGAATATTTGCATACTGGAAAGCTACCAGAGGATAAGTCTAAGGCACATCACATTACAAGAAGGGCTATGTCATACACTCTAGTAGGCGATGCCCTCTACAGGAGATCATTCAACCAAATGTGGCTACGATGTTTAAGCAAAGCTGAAGCACAGAATATTATCAAAGAATTACATGTCGGATTGTGTGGCGCTCACCAGTCAGGGCCAAAGATGAAAATGAAGATCAAAAGACTCGGATATTATTGGCCGGCAATGATGTCCGACTGCATGAATACAACCAGAAGATATTATCAGTACCAGGTGCATGGGGTGGTCTTACACCAGCCTCCGAATGTGCTACACCCAACTGTTGCCTCGTGACCATTCAAGTGTTGGGGCACGGACATAATAGGTCTGATAGACCATTCATCTTCCAAAGGACACAAATTTATACTTACCACTACGGATTACTTTTCCAAATGGGCAGAGGCAATACCGTTATGAGAGGTTACGACACAACACATCCTTCAATTTATCAAAAGCCAAATTGTCTACTATTTCAGAGTACCACGAAGAATAATTTCCGACAATGGGACATCTTTTAAAAGCACAAAAATCACCAATTTTGTCAAAAGACATGGGATAGATTAGAGATACTCTACAATTTACTATCCTAGAGCAATTGGCTTGGCAGAAGCCTTTAACAAGACATTGGTGCAGATATTAAAGAAAACACTGGACAAAAAAAAAAGGGATTGGCACAATAAACTATTAGAAGCCTTGTGGGCCTACCTGACGACGTTCAGGACTCCTACTCAGTGTACACCCTACATGCTCGTGTACGCGTCTGAGGTCGTGCTACCGTTAGAAATTCAAACACTGTCTCTCAGAGTTGTTGTTGCCAACCAGCTCACAATAAAAGAAAGTGTAAAACTCAGGCATGAACAACTAGAGAGTTTTGAGGGAAAATGACTTGAAACACAACAATACTTGGAACTTTACCAGGCAAAGATGGTACAAGCCCATGACAAATTGGTTTGCCCAAGGACATTCAAAGTTGGTGACCTCGTACTCATACTAAAAAGGTCTATTCTTACATGCTACAAAATAGGTGGAAAATTTGAGCCAACTTGGAAGGGAGCATTTGTCATTGAAAATTTCTATGCAGGAGGAGCCTACTAGTTAGTAGATTTCTGGGGTGAAAGTCCCATGCTACCAATAAACGGACGATACCTAAAGACATACTACGCAACCTGACATTGGTTGTCATCGCTTAATTTGAAATTTTGGAATTTGGATTATTTTGGGGTTATCTATGTGGCCAAATGTTTGTGACTGGGCCCAAAATTTTGTAATAAGATTAACCACAACATAATGAAAATTTTTGAAAATTACACACTTCAATTTTCTTTTTGTAAAAAAACTTAATATCTACTAAATTAGACAAAATGCATACACAAATAAATAACTTCACCAAAATAAACTAAAATTTCCTTTAAGAAACATTTGTTTTGTTCTTGTTCACGCTAAGTTCAGCTCACTGACATTTTTCCTGTCGTATGCAGAGAAATGTCAGGTCAGAGGCTGATCTTCACCTTTAAAGATGGCTGGAACCTCGCACTCAACAAGGAAATGGCACCGCAGGGCGGTTACTATAGACTTTGACATGGAATTTAGTCAAGCCAACATGGATTATGTGGGACCTCTGATGGATGTCGTAGCAGACAGGAAAAGAAAGGGCTGCCCTCACTGCTAAGGTTGACCACCAAAGACAATTCATCACTGAAAAAAAAGAATGGGATGATACAACGAGACCCGATGAAGGTGCCCAGCGGCTTACCATCCATGATAGCTACGCCAACTAGGGGCCTAGTCACTGCCGATAATGAAAGACTGCCGAACACTCCACTACGAAGAACTCAGTGTAAAAATGCTAACCGTCGAAAGCAGAGAGCTTTCTTACAAAAAGAAAAAAGATCCCAAATAGAGGCGAAGAATTTACTTACCCCTATTCCTGAAAGGAACGTTTATGATCCATGCATGAGAGAAACCTATTCCAGCTTGCCTGCTACAGATGAAGAGTCCAGGTTTGTTACATAGCCAGAAGTACCACCAGCTTAAGATGTTCTTTGCATGGGTTGCCCGACCTGCAACGTTGAAATACTTGCACAAGCATCAGCTACAGGGCATTTGTGGAATGTTCTGATTGTAATGTCCTACACCTACAACACTACAACACCTTAGAGGAGTACACATCTACCGATGATGGGTCTCAAACTGCCGATTGCCCAATGGTGGAATCATATGTCTCATTGGGAACAGATCAATATGTCCCGTGGAGTCCAGAACCATATGTCTCTTTGGATGCCGAGTCACACATTCCATTAGCACCAGAATCAACACCAGCTTGGTTTCCCACCGACTTTGAAATGAGGGAATATCCTCGATAGCTGCCGATTCTCAGTACGACAGAGTACTACAAAATGAGTAAATTGAAAAAAAGGGAATTTGAATTCTATTAAGAAGTTCAAGGAAGGTTTATTAATATACTGGAAGGCTTGGAACTATATACCAGAGTCTTCTCCGAAAGCGAAAAAAGAAGTATTCTCGACTACATCTTTAACCAGAGAGATAAAGGTTGAGCAGGTCTGCTTATGGAAAGAACCTATTTCGAGCCAAGAAAGTGAATGCGATGAAAACGGAGGATCACTGTCCAGTGCGGCTGCTGCTACAACTTTACTAACGATAGACAAGAAAATCCTCCTGGGATTCTCATACATGATCTGGTGGATCCACTACCTCCAATGATAAAGTGGATTATTCAAAGAATGGTCAGATGGAGTATACTGTCAGTGCATTCCTAATAGTTGTATTATCAACATCTACGATGAGGGTGATTGCATACCTCTGCACATTGATCATCATGACTTTGTGAGACCTTTTTGCACAGTCTCATTCATGAGCTAAAGCAACATCCTATTTAGAAAAGAAATTGACATCATTGGTCCCGACAAATTCAGAAGAGCTGTGGAAATTCCACTACTTTTTGGTTCAGTGCTAGTCCTTAAAGGAAATAGGTCGGACGTCGCCAAACACTATATTCCAGTGGTGCGACACTGTAGGTTGTCCGTGAACTTTTGACGAATGGACAACAGCAAAATGCCATATGTATTTCAACTATATCCAGAATTAGAGGAACTGCTACCATACGAGCTACGAGAGGTTGTACCTCTAAGTACATGCAAATGGAACTCTTGTCCTGGAGCGTGGCTTAGAAGGTCTACTCGATCAGGAGCTTGTCACACCAAAGATTGACATTTAGAGGGTTCATTTCCATTTTACTGCACTACATTACAGTAAACATGATATCTATCAGACATGCTCAACCTATGATATTTACTTGGCATGGGATATTTTTTTGGATGTACTTTGATGCAGTCAACATAATTGTACTTTTTTAGGCATTAGCCTACACTCAATCTGTAACATCTATTGGAACAAATTAATGAAGTATCTTTCAAATATTTGTCTTGTTATCAATTGCCTTTATGTGCGATGGAAAAAAGCCACAGACCATAAGTTGGTTCAAATCTACAATGAACAAAGAACAAAACAACAAAAAAGTTTTAACAATAGTAAAATTTAAATAAAAATAATAACAAATAAACAAACAACAAAACAACTCTCTTTTAAAAATCAACCAACTAAAATTAAATTTTGAAAACAAATTTTTGAAAACTAAACATGATAAAAAACAACAAGAAAAGAAAATAAATTTGTTGAGCGGATTCTCTCGATTTCGAGGTCTCTTACTCTTTACTCGCGTAGCACAACTATCTTTGTCTACACAAACTCTCTTAACATCCCAGTAGAATTTCATGTTCTACACAAAATCGCACAAAAAATTCACAAATTTTCCTCAACAATGTCAGCCTTTTTCACAGGAAACATATTTATGGGTTCAACACCACAAACTCTTTGTAAATTTTAATTCTCATTTTAGAATCAGTCTCTAACTTCTGATTCACTTCTTTTGAGGTTGGTCCTTAACCTCCAACTCTCTTTTGAGATTGATCCTTAACTTTCAATTCTCATTTTAGAGGTCAGTCCTTAACTTCCGGCTCTCTTATGAGATTGATCTTTAACTTTCAATTCACATTTTAGAATCAGTCCCTAACTTCTGATTCACTTCTTTCGAGGTCGGTCCTTAACTTTTGACTCTCTTTTAAGATTGATCATTAACTTTCAATTCTCATTTTGGAATCAGTTCTTAACTTTAGATTCCCTTCTTTCAAGGTAGGTCCTTAACTTCCGACTCTCTTTTGAGATTGATCCTTAACTTTTAACTCTCATTTTATAATCAGTCCCTAACTTCTGATTCACTTCTTTTGAGGTCGGTCCTTAACTTCCTACTCTCTTTTGAGATTGATCCTTAACTTTCAATTCTCATTTTGGAATCATTCCTTAACTTCCGATTCACTTCTTTCAAGGTCTGTTCTTAACTTCTGACTCTCTTTTGAGATTGATCCTTAACTTTCAATTCTCATTTTAAAATCAGTCTCTATCTTCTGATTCACTTCTTTTGAGGTCGGTCCTCAACATTTGACTCTCTTTTGAGATTGATCCTTAACTTTTAATTCTCATTATGGAATCACTTCTTAACTTATGATTCTCTTCTTTCGAGGTCGGTCCTTAACTTTTGACTCTCTTCTGAGATTGATTCTTTACATTCAATTCTCATTTTAGAATCAGTCTCTAAGTTTTAATTCACTTCTTTCGAGGCCGTTCCTTAACTTTCAACTCTCTTTTGAGATTGATCCTTAACTTTCAATTCTCATTTTGGAATCAGTCCCTAACTTCTGATTCCTTTCCTTTCAAGGTCGGTCCTTAACTTCTGACCCTCTTCTAAAATAAATACTTGAACTTCAATTCCCACCTCGGGGTCAGTATTTACATACTGATTCCCATCCTCTATGAACTCCAGAGATCTAATAACTCAAAACCAAATCTCCAATCCCCAACAAGATTTCCTACTTCTTTACTTCGATTTAATATTCACTTGTTAATTCCCCAATAGAAATAAATAACGCACACAATTCTACACCTCCTTCCAAGTCTGTTAACTTAAAAGCCTGTATTGGTTTTGTTGATCTCGCCAGTCAATGCCAATACACGCGGTGTACTTGCCCAACACACCACATCTATTAGGGGTCCATTTGTTGACCTCACTTTTGGTTGAGGTCTTGTTTTTCCACTTTAGTAGCCTAGGGTCTATCCATAGGACATTCCTGTTGACTATTTCTAGAAAACTAGAAAAGGAACTCTCACCATTAGAAATTCCAAACTCCAATTTACTTAAGTTGAAACTCCACATATTGGACCTAACCTCTAGCACTTAGTAGGTGGGGTCATAATGGGGGAGCTCAGGATGAGTTCACATAGGATTGCTTGCCCTTAGGGTTGAATCTGGGTGTTGGTCTAGGGCTAAGGCACGCACTATAGTCACCTCCCTCATGTAGATAGTCCCCTAAACCCACTGGCCCTAGGCTAGGGTATGCTAAGAACAGTACATAAAGGACCCAAATGAGGTTTCCATTGGTCCATCGCTAATATAGGGTAATTGGCTCCCAAATTCTACAAAAAATACTCAACTTGCCGTTTTTCCACTAAACTCTCCCAAATTACCTAAGTACCCTTGAAACCCTAAATTTTGCCAAAATTCACAAATTTATTCAAAAATCATTTCAAACCTTTTGAAAAATATCCAAATTACCCAAAATCACCAAAAATTTGCCAAATTACCAAAATACCCCTCCTTAGCCAAAAATTTCAAATATTTCAAAAAATTCTCAAAACCTTACAAATATTCCTAATTTCATTTTTCTCAACTGCCACATGACCCAATTTGATCAATTTTACCATTTTGACCAAAACCCCCAAATTGCCTTTAAAGGCCCAATTTCCCTAAAATCACTTCAAATGTCCATCAATTTGGTCCCTATTTTGCCAATATTCAATCCTAAACTCAAATTTACCTTCTACATGACTAATTTAAACCAATAACAAGTTGAATTGTTCCATGCTTTGAGCCCAATTTTGATCTAAATCAAACCCCCAATTTTAATCACATGACCTAATCTCACCTAATTAAACCCATAGCCCACCAAATTTGTCACAATTTATTTTGAAAACTCATCATAAAAATCATACAAATCAAACATAACTTTTAATTGGACTTGGTGAAGCCTCAATTTCACTTAATTTTGACCTGAGTCCAAAAAGCCCCAAATTTGCCCCAAATTGGTTATATCCCCAAATTTCCCCAAATTGATTGCCTTAGCCCCAAAATTTCCACTCCATTCCTTCATAAAAAATCTTCACAACATAACCCTTTATCATTTAGACCATTCAATTTGGACTTAGCCCAAGGCTAGCCCAATCTATACCCAAGTATAGCCCAACATGCCCAAATTGACCAAAATTCCAAAAATCCCTCAAATTAAACCCCTAATTGAACTCAAAATCACTTCAAACCTTCACCAAAAATCTTAATTAGCATCATATACATCAAATGAATCAATTAATTGGCCAATTGACATGGCTAGCCTAGTCTAAACCCAAGTTTTTGTCATTTTGACCCACATTGGACCCATGACCCAATGTGACCAACTTGGATCAAATGTGATCAAATTGACTATACCTCAGTCAAACCTAGGACCCCTAAGACTGACCTAAACCCACCTAATCCAACCTAAATGAACCATGGACCAAGGGATTCCCAAATCAAGGGATTTGATTCCAAATTTGCTTAAGCCAAGTATATTTTTGCCAAAACTTTTACCAACCCATTTAATTGCTGTGACATATTCTCTGGCTCACCTGAACTCCTAGCCACCTCCCCTAGCCTGGTCGGTCGGCCTAGTGGCTGGCAAAATGGCCAAACCGAGAGCCTCCCACATGGAATCAAACCCATTTCAAACTTATGGGCCATTTCATCCCATTTTGAAGCTTAAAGCCTCTCTACCCTCTACCTAAGCAAACTATTTCACCCCCAAGTTGGCCATGATAGCCTCCCCAAGCCATTTTTTATAAAATATTCACCTCCACGGCCATGCAAGTGTGCTAAAAATATTTCAAGGAAACCTCTCCAAATTGCTTCTATAGCTTCTTTGACACCTCCACGGTGCAACCTAACCATCACATTGACCTCAAGCCCTTTGTCGGAGCTCAATTTCAGAGCTCAAAACCTTGCCGGAGACAAGACAGAGCTCTCCACACCTCTACACTCCACCAAAATCAAATTAAACTCACCCACACCATCATCATAGCGAAAGAAGAAGAAGCCCCATCAAATCTCCCTCATACAGAGCCCCTATCGTAGCTTTAGACCAACACCTGAAATCGAGTTTGGTCAAATTCCTACCTAGACCTTTCACCAAAGCAAGAGGTTCAATCCCTAGCCACCTTAAACCTCCATGAACGTGAAGCACCTCTGATTAAAGCTTTCCTTCTAAGAACAAAGGTATCAAACTCCCCTTCTTCCCGATCTTATTTCAATTCTCCATTTATTTAGAGCTAATTTAATGGCTTGATTACCATATGGATGTGTTCGTCACACGTATACGAGCATTAGAAACAAACCGCACTTAATTTGGTTGAGAAATGAGTGAGATCTTAAGCTTTAAAAATGGAGGGTTCTTGGGCTAAGGCATCATGGATGATGACCACGCGTCGTTGGATCACATGTGTAGTATATGGATGGCTCTGATTGTGTCAGATGGAGAGACAGAATGAAACGGCGGGATGCGTGGCAGTTGGCATGGATGACAGTGTTGAATGGAAGCGCGTCGCGTGTAGCGCTCGGAGATGCTTAGGATGAGGTGGCGTCGTAGGATAAATAGAAAAATAGAAATTTTCTGATTTAAATAAATAGCCCTAACTTTAAAAATTCATATCTTGGTGTAGAAAAATCACAAAAATTAAAGAAAAATACCCTAGTGCTCAATGAAGACAGGAGAACAATGTGGAAATGATTTGAAGTTCATTTGATGCATTTTTTTAATTAATTAAATATTTTTTTTTTCTTTTTATTCTCTATGCAGGTTGACATTTCACCATGGCTTGAACTTTTAGCATGTTGTTGTCTCTGTCATAGGGAACATTCTCTGATTTTTCCAAAGTCAGAGAAGATCTCTAGACAGAGATCCATATTTTTTGATTTTATNATTTTAACAATAGTAAAATTTAAATAAAAATAATAACAAATAAACAAACAACAAATAACTCTCTTTTGAAAATCAACCAACTAAAATTAAATTTTGAAAACAAATTTTTGAAAACTAAACATGATAAGAAAACAACAAGAAAAGAAAATAAATTTGTTGAGTGGATTCTCTCGATTTCGAGGTCTCTTACTCTTTGCTCGCGTAGCACAACCATCTTTGTCTGCACAAACTCTCTTAACATCCCAGCAGAATTTCATGTTCTACAAGAAATCTCACAAAAATTTCACAAATTTTCCTCAACAATGTCAGCCTTTTTCACAGGAAACATATTTATGGGTTCAACACCACAAACTCTTTGTAAATTTTAATTCTCATTTTAGAATCAGTCTCTAACTTCTGATTCACTTCTTTTGAGGTTGGTCCTTAACCTCCAAATCTCGTTTGAGATTGATCCTTAACTTTCAATTCTCATTTTAGAATCAGTCCCTAACTTTTGATTCACTTCTTTTGAGGTCGGTCCTTAACTTCCGACTCTCTTATGAGATTGATCCTTAACTTTCAATTCACATTTTAGAATCAGTCCCTATTTTCTGATTCACTTCTTTCGAGGTCGGTCCTTAACTTTTGACTCTCTTTTAAGATTGATCCTTAACTTTCAATTCTCATTTTGGAATCAGTTCTTAACTTTAGATTCCCTTCTTTCGAGGTAGGTCCTTAACTTCCGACTCTCTTTTGAGATTGATCCTTAACTTTTAATTCTCATTTTATAATCAGTCCCTAACTTCTGATTCACTTCTTTTGAGGTCGGTCCTTAACTTCCTACTCTCTTTTGAGATTGATCCTTAACTTTCAATTCTCATTTTGGAATCAGTCCTTAACTTCTGATTCGCTTCTTTCAAGGTCTGTTCTTAACTTCTGACTCTCTTTTGAGATTGATCCTTAAATTTCAATTCTCATTTTAGAATCAGTCTCTATCTTCTGATTCACTTCTTTTGAGGTCGGTCCTCAACATTTGACTCTCTTTTGAGATTGATCCTTAACTTTTAATTCTCATTTTGGAATCACTTCTTAACTTATGATTCCCTTCTTTCGAGGTCGGTCCTTAACTTTTGACTCGCTTCTGAGATTGATTCTTTACATTCAATTCTCATTTTAGAATCAGTCTCTAACTTTTAATTCACTTCTTTCGAGGTCATTCCTTAACTTTTGACTCTCTTTTGAGATTGATCCTTAACTTTCAATTCTCATTTTGGAATCAGTCCCTAACTTCTGATTCCTTTCCTTTCAAGGTCGGTCCTTAACTTCTGACCCTCTTCTAAAATAAATACTTGAACTTCAATTCCCACCTCGGGGTCAGTATTTACATACTGATTCCCATCCTCTATGAACTCCAGAGATCTGATAAGTCAAAACCAACTCTCCAATCCCCAACAAGAGTTCCTACTTCTTTACTTCGATCAAATATTCACTTGTTAATTCCCCAATAGAAATAAATAACACACACAATTCTACACCTCCTTCCAAGTCTGTTAACTTAAAAGCCTGTATTGGTTTTATTGATCTCGTCGGTCAACGCCAATACACACGGTGTGCTTTCCCAACACACCACATCTATTGGGGGTCCATTTGTTGACCTCACTTTTGGTTGAGGTCTTGTTTTTCCACTTTAGTAGCTTAGGGTCTAGCCATAGGACATTCCTGTTGACTATTTCTAGAAAACTAGAAAAGGAACCCTCACCATTAGAAATTCCAAACTCCTATTTACTTAAGTTGAAACTCCACATATTGGACCTAACCTCTAGCACTTAGTAGGTGGGGTCATAATGGGGGAGCTCAGGATGAGTTCACATAGGATTGCTTGCCCTTAGGGTTGAATCTGGGTGTTGGTCTAGGGCTAAGGCACGCACTATAGTCACCTCACTCATGTAGATGGTCCCCTAAACCCACTGGCCCTAGGCTAAAGTATGCTAAGACCAGTACATAAAGTACCCAAATGAGGTTTCCATTGGTCCATGGCTAATATAGGGTGGTTGGCTCCCAAATTCTACAAAAAATACTCAACTTGCCCTTTTCCCACTAAACTCTCCCAAATTACCTAAGTACCCTTGAAACCCTAAATTTTACCAAAATTCACAAATTTATTCAAAAATCATTTCAATCCTTTTGAAAAATATCCAAATTACCCAAAATCACAAAAATTTGCCAAATTACCAAAATACCCCTCCTTAGCCCAAAATTTCAAAAATTTCAAAAAATTCTCAAAACCTTACAAATATTCCTAATTTCATTTTTCTCAACTGCCACATGACCCAATTTGATCAATTTTATCATTTTGACCAAAACCCCCAAATTGCCTTCAAAGGCCCAATTTCCCTAAAATCACTTCAAATGTCCATCAATTTGGTCCCAATTTTCCCAATATTCAATCCTAAACTCAAATTTACCTTCTACATGACTAATTTAAACCAATAACAAGTTGAATTGTCCCATGCTTTGAGCCCAATTTTGATCTAAATCAAACCCCCAATTTTAGTCACATGACCTAATCTCACCTAATTAAACCCATAACCCACCCAATTTGTCACAATTTATGTTGAAAACTCATCATAAAAATCTTACAAATCAAACATAACTTTTAATTGGACTTGGTGAAGCCTCAATTTCACTTAATTTTGACCTAAGTCCAAAAAGCCCCAAATTTGCCCCAAATTGGTTATATCCCCAAATTTCCCCAAATTGATTGCCTTAGCCCCAAAATTTCCACTCCATTCCTTCATAAAAAATCTTCACAACATCACCCTTTATCATTTAGACCATTCAATTTGGACTTAGCCCAAGGCTAGCCTAATCTATACCCAAGTATAGCCCAACATGCCCAAATTGACCAAAATTCCAAAAATCCCTCAAATTAAACCCCCAATTGAACTCAAAATCACTACAAACCTTCACCAAAAATCTTAATTATCATCATATACATCAAATGAATCAATTAATTGGCCAATTGACATGGCTAGCCTAGTCTAAACCTAAGTTTTTGTCATTTTGACCCACATTGGACCCAATGTGACCAACTTGGATCAAATGTGATCAAATTGACTCTACCTCAGCCAAACCTAGGACCCCTAAGACTGACCTAAACCCACCTAATCCAACCTAAATGAGCCATGGACCAAGGGATTCCCAAATCAAGGGATTTGAT
This sequence comes from Phalaenopsis hybrid cultivar, assembly GCA_002079205.1. Lineage (NCBI taxonomy): Eukaryota > Viridiplantae > Streptophyta > Magnoliopsida > Asparagales > Orchidaceae > Phalaenopsis > Phalaenopsis hybrid cultivar. The sequence continues at coordinate 110,599 of JXCR01072432.1, forward strand.
TCCAAATTTGCTTAAGCCAAGTATATTTTTGCCAAAACTAAACACCAACCCATTTAATTGTTGTGACATATTCTTTGGCTCACCTGAACTCCTAGCCACCTCCCCTGGCCTGGTCGGTCGGCCTAGTGGCTGGCAAAATGGCCAAACCGAGAGCCTCCCCCATGGAATCAAACCCATTTCGAACTTATGGGCCATTTCATCCCATTTTGAAGCTTAAAGCCTCTCTACCCTCTACCTAAGCAAACTATTTCACCCCCAAGTTGGCCATGATAGCCTCCCCAAGCCATTTTTTATAAAATATTCACCTCCACGGCCATGCAAGTGTGCTAAAAATATTTCAAGGANCTTCACCTCCACGGCCATGCAAGTGTGCTGAAAATATTTCAAGGAAACCTCTCCAAATTGCTTCTATAGCTTCTTTGACACCTCCACAGTGCAACCTAACCATCACATTGCCCTAAAGCCCTTTGTCGGAGCTCAATTTCAGAGCTCAAAACCTTGCCGGAGACAGGACAGAGCTCTCCACACTTCTACACTCCACCAAAATCAAATTAAACTCACCCACACCATCATCATAGTGAAAGAAGAAGAAGCCCCATCAAATCTCCCTCATATAGAGCCCCTATCATAGCTTTAGACCAACACCTGAAATCGAGTTTGGTCAAATTCCTACCTAGACCTTTCACCAAAGCAAGAGGTTCAATCCCTAGCCACCTTAAACCTCCACGAACATGAAGCACCTCTGATTAAAGCTTTCCTTCTTAGAACAAAGGTATTGAACTCTCCTTCTTCCCGATCTTATTTCAATTCTCCATTTATTTAGAGCTAATTTAATGGCTTGATTACCATATGGATGTGTTCATCACACGTATACAAGCATTAGAAACAAACCAGACTTAATTTGGTTGAGAAATGAGTGAGATCTTGAGCTTTAAAAATGGAGGGTTCTTGGGCTAAGGCATCATGGATGATGACCACGCGTCGTTGGATCACGCGTGCATTATATGGATGGCTCTGATTGTGTCGGATGGAGAGACAGAATGAAACGGTGGGATGCGTGGCAGTTGGCATGGATGACAGTGTTGAATGGAAGCGCGTCGCGTGTAGTGCTCAGAGATGCTTAGGATGAGGTGGCGCCGTAGGATAAATAGAAAAATAGGAATTTTCTAATTTAAATAAATAGCCCTAACTTTAAAAATTCATATCTTGGTGTAGAAAAATCACAAAAAATTAAAGAAAAATACCCTAGTGCTCAATGAAGAGAGGAGAACAATGTGGAAATGATTTGAAGTTCATTTGATGCATATTTTTAATTAATTAAATAATTTTTTTATTCTTTTTATTCTCCATGCAGGTTGACCTTTCACCATGGCTTGAACTTTTAGCATGTTGTTGTCTCTGACGTAGGGAACATTCTCTGATTTTTCCAAAGTCAGAGAAGATCTCTAGACAGAGATCCATATTTTTTAATTTTATGTCTACTATTTGCATGAATTAATCATAATAATTAGCATGTTACTTAAAAAATTCTAAGAAAATTTTGAAAGATTTACCATGATGAGAGAACCCTTTGAAAAATATTTCATAGATTAAGTCATTAAAAATTTACTTAATTTTCACAAACACTAAACACAGAGAAATTTAATTTTGGGAAACAAACATCTAAATGACTTAATTTTTAATCTCCACTGTGATTTAAAGTTTAGAGAACTCCCTAAAAAAATCCAAAACAATTAGAGCTCATTCTCAAATTGATTTTCTAAATTAAACATCATTTTTAACACTAAAATGATTTTTAATAATTAAAATATAACTAAAAAAACTAAAAAAATTAGTTTTTGGAGTTCTCTGTGATCAGAGGAATTTTCTAAGAATAAAATTATAAATAAAATAAGAACATCATTTTTAAGCTTCTCTTCAATATTTAAATAATTGAAAAATGAGAAAAATTACAAAAATAATAAAATTCATGGAAATGTTCTAAATTTTTTTCTAAGCACTTAAGAACAATTAGAATNGATTTTATGTCTACTATTTGCATGAATTAATCATAATAATTAGCATGTTACTTAAAAAATACTAAGAAAATTTTGAAAGATTTACCATGATCAGAGAACCCTTTGGAAAATATTTCATAGTTTAAGTCATTAAAAATTTACTTAATTTTCACAAACACTAAACACAGAGAAATTTAATTTTGGGAAACACAAACATCTAAATGAATTAATTTTTAATTTCCACTGTGATTTAAAGTTTAGAAAACTCCCTAAAAAAATCCAAAACAATTGGAGCTCATTCTCAAATTGATTTTCTAAATTAAACGTCATTTTTAACACTAAAATGATTTTTAATAATTAAAATATAACTAAAAAACTACAAAAGTTAGTTTTTGGAGTTCTCTGTGATCAGAGGAATTTTCTAAAAATAAAATTATAAATAAAATAAAAACTTCATTTTTAAGCTTCTCTTCAATATTTATATAATTAAAAAATGAGGAAAATTACAAAAATAATAAAATTCATGGAAATGTTCTAAATTTTTTTCTAAGCACTTAAGAACAATTAGAATATTTTTCCTCATTTTCTAAGTGAAAATATTGAATTTTGAAGCTTAAAATAATTTTTAAAGGCTAAAAATGGATTTTTGTTAAAATAATTCTAACAATTCAAAAAAAAAATAGAAAAAATGTGAAGTTTATTTCTCTAGGTAAATATAAAACTTAGTTTTCCACATTTAAAAAAAATTATAATTAATAAATGCTCTAGAACTTAAAATAATTCCAATAATTCGAATAAAATTTAAAAAATCATGAAATTTGGTCTAAGTGTTTCTCTGGTCTAAGTCTACATCCAGTAAAAATTTTATGGGATTAGGCTTTACCTTGGTTAAATTAGGAAATTTTCTTTGAAAAATCCTATTTCTTGCATTTAAATAATTAAATAAATTAAATTAAATTTTGAAAAACCACATTTTCTCCTTTGATGTCTTAATTGACCCATGAGTGAGGTGGGATAAAAATTCTAAAGTTATTTGAATTAAATTTGAGAAATTAAGAAGTGATAGAACCTCAGGAGACAAAAGTGTATGTCGACACTATTTTTGGTGTGGGGTTTGCCCATAAGAAGCTGTCGGTCATCGGAATTGAAATCCCGTTGCCCGATTCGGAAGGACGTTTTTTTTTTTAATTTTAGTTTTGAAAAAGATGAAGTCAAACTGACCCCATAATTTTCATNACTAAAAATGGATTTTTGTTAAAATAATTCTAACAATTAAAAAAAAATTAAAAAAATGGGAAATTTATTTCTCTAGGTAAATATAAAACTTAGTTTTCTACATTTAAAAAAAATTATAATTAATAAATGCTCTAGAATTTAAAATAATTCCAATAATTCGAATAAAATTTAAAAAATCATGAAATTTGGTCTAAGTGTTTCTCTGGTCTAAGTCTACATCCAGTAAAAATTTTAAGGGATTAGGCTTTACCTTGGTTAATTTAGGAAATTTTCTTTGAAAAATCCTATTTCTTGCATGTAAATAATTAAATAAATTAAATTAAATTTTGAAAAACCACATTTTCTCCTTTGATGTCTTAATTGACCCATGAGTGAGGTGGGATAAAAATTCTAAAGTCATTTGAATTAAATTTGACAAATTATGAAGTGATAGAACCTTAGGGGACAAAAGTGTAATTTTGGAAATTTGGCCTTAATTAACATTCAGGCTTAAGTCAAAAGGGGAAATGGGTAACCTTTGAGCCTAATTAACATATTTGCATAATTGAAACACAAGGGATTAATTGGCAAAAAACCCATCTCACTTTTCTTAATTAAAAGGATAAATTTATAATTTTCTTAAATTTTTAAAATTTGGAAGTTTAGTCAATTAAATGATCTTAGACTTATAGCTATGATTTTTGGTGTCAATAACTCACTAATTTAACACCGCTATTTGATGCTTAAATAACTTTAAAAAAATGAATAATCTTCACTTAAAGTTCAATCTCTTTCAAAATATATAGCTAAGGCATCTACCAAAGTCTAAAGGGCTTAGTAGTGACTTAGGCTAAATTAAATTTGGTTAAGTGAGGATTAGAAAAGTGAACATGATCAAAAGTTAAAATCTTTAAAACACTACAAGCCCAAATTAAAAGTTGGCAAAGTGTCTTGATAACATTAACTTGTCATTTTAAGGGTCTTCACCCACATAATCCTCAAATTAAATTATAAGTGACAATTACGCTACTCTTAGGGATAATTGAAATATCAATGTTCATTGAGCATTAAAGGTATTTACAGGATGGTTTATTAAGCAACATAATAAGTTCAAGAGGAGCTCGAGGCTTTTCACCAGGCAGTGAGAGGGAAGCATGGACCTATTACTTTTTGCAGATCTGTTGGATACCTCGGAGGTCTATGAAACATAATATGTTTTGCTCAACAAAAATCATNCTCATTTTGGGTCCTTATGGATTGGTTTTAGCTAGAATATTGTGAGGATATTGTGTATCCTACTTCAAACCAACACCTAGGGTCAATCCTAAGGCCAAGTAATATTATAGGAACTCTTCTTGAGCTTTCCCATAATGATCTTACCTTTTAAATATTAGAGGTTAGGAACAATATGTGAAACTTCAAGTTGAGTAAAGAGAAAGGCTTTGAATTTCTAATGGTGGGGTACCTCTTCTAATTTTCTAAGACTAGTCAATAGGAAAGTCCTATGGCTAGACCTAGGCTACTAAAGAAGTTTTCTAGACCTCAACCAAAAGTGAGGTCAACAGTGTAATTTTGGAAATTTGGCCTTAATTAACATTTAGGCTTAAGTCAAAAGGGGAAATGGGTAACCTTTGAGCCTAATTAACATATTTGCATGATTGAAACACAAGAGATTAATTGGCAAAAACCCATCTCACTTTTCTTAATTAAAAGGATAAATTTATAATTTCCTTAAATTTTTAAAATTTGGAAGTTTAGTCAATTAAATGATCTTAGACTTAAAGCTATGATTTTTGGTGTCAATAACTCACTAATTTAACACCACTATTTGATGTTTAAATAACTTAAAAAAAATGAATAATCTTGACTTAAAGTTCAATCTCTATCAAAATATATAGCTAAGGCATCTACCAAAGTCTGAAGGGCTTAGTAGTGACTTAGGCTATATTAAATTTGGTTAAGTGAGGATTAGAAAAGTGAACATGATCAAAAATTAAAATTTTTAAAACACTACAAGCCCAAATTAGAAGTTGGCAAAGTGTCTTGATAAGATTAACTTGTCATTTTAAGGATCTTCACCCACATAATCCTCAAATTAAATTATAAGTGGCAATTATGCTACTCTTAGGGATAATTGAAATATCAATGTTCATTGAGCATTAAATGTATTTACAGGATGGTTTATTAAGCAACATAATAAGTTCAAGAAGAGCTCAAGGCTTTTCACCAGGCAGTGGGAGGGAAGCATGGACCTGTTACTTTTTGCAGATCTGTTGGATACCTCGGAGGTCTATGAAACATAATATGTTTTGCTCAACAAAAATCATAGTTAATTAATCAAATAGAAACCCACCAAGGTATGACCTAGGGTTGGGTAGAACACTAAAACCTTACTTCTCTGCTTTATATAAAGTGCTCTCACATGCATTTTGAGTTTCAGGTGGTGGAACGAGAGGACTCTCTAAGTACGCTTTTTTATTATTTAAAGTGTTTTCTTTCTTATACTTTCATACTATACTTTTTATGCTTACAAAACTTACATACTAAACAACGATGCCACCCTGCATGCAAACTAAAACCATTACGATAGCCACAAAACCAAAACTAAAACCAAAACCAAAACCAAAACCAAAATCTAAAATAAAATCAACAAAGATAAAAATCACCTCCACAACATTCAAAATATAAAACAACTCAAAATTTAATTACAAACATCACAAAAATAACAACTTCAACTAAATTAAGACATCCCTATCGGATGATCAGGAATCCCACGGAGGAGGTATCCTATGGTTGCTGACGAGGCTTCCCACGGTCTAAATGAAATTATGGAACTCATTAAATTGAGTTTAGTAAATTCATTTAGACTAAGTGAATCCAATAGAAAATAGTGGTGAAGAGGGAACAGTAAGATCCTAATCGGCATCGCTCTAATCAACTTTAACATCCCCCATAAAATTTAAAAGAACTACAACCATAGGGCCACCTGATTTGACNAGGATGATTTATGCAATTTTATATTTTCTATACAGGTATATAAATGAATAAAAGCGCGGTAAGAAAGTACAAGNGGCTTTTGGACCCATGGGGCCCATTAATAAAGCTGTGAATTTTCACACATTCCACCCAATTCTTACGTATTTACATATCTAACATTTAAAACATTACATTTTAAGTTTATACCACCCAAGATGTTCATATCACATTAATTTTTTTGTGCCTTTTCTTAAGAGCTTTTTTGTAAGGACCACTAACAATTTTCGTTATAATCCGTTCCGGAAACTTTAAAAATCCTCTCAAAGGACTCTTCTCACATATGAAAAAATATTACCTTAGGAGTACTGATGCATCAGTATTCCAATGAGTAGGTGTCAGTGGCATTATGATGGGACCATTGCATATGTGGCACATCTTCATTGAAGTATTGATGCATCAGCACTCCTGAAGTCATATTTTTTCCTCACATACCATCTTAGCCATCAAATGTTGCGTCCATTCATCCTCAAATTAGGTTCGTCCAAACTCTGCAGATCAATTTCTTAACCAAACAAAGAAAATTATATCAACTATTTGATATATTATAAATATATCCCCAACTCAAGTCACACCCTAACGTATCCAAAGCCTAACTTTTTTATTAAGCAAACAAGTAATTAAAGGTGCACTTGCAAACACATCACACAATTGTTATGTATCCATACTTAAGCTTTCATATTTACACGCATATCACTCAAATATTTAAGGTCACTAAAAAAATATCGTCATGACTATGTTTTTAAACACTACATAAATTTAGTCTATTTTCAACAATAAAAAATCATCAACTAATATTATAAAATTGTCGGTTAATAAATTTTTGACTTGAGCGTAGGTAAATAGCTTGTCGGTAAATGAATGAGCAATGCATTTACGGAAGACTTTTTATCTTCTGACGAACTACACATGATTGTTAGATGAAAAATAAATTATTAATAAGCCATCAGTATCAGTCGGTATTCATAATTGATAACTCAATAATAGTCGGATCAGAAACACTTTTAGGGTCAAAAAAAAAATCCATTAAAAAATTAATTACACCAAAATATAATATCTTATTAATTATAAATATCTAACATTCAGTGTCAGAATTGTAAATACATAAGAATTATTTGCTATATTTTTGTAAATTTCCCTTAATTCCTTTTATACATCCTCAAGTTGCATGCGGGCCCAGCTCTTTCATACATCCCCTGCCTATATAAGATGAACTCAGCACACCCCCACAACCAAAGAGAACTTCCAACATAACTCAAGCTGAATTAATGGCGCCATCCGCTCCCCAATTTCTCAGAACCGCCTCTCTAAATCCAATCCAAAGAACACTCCTGATCACCCTCCTTCTGCTGATCACGCACACAAACCCATCCGAAGCTGCCNCAACTCAAGCTGAACTAATGGCGCCATCCGCTCCCCAATTTCTCAGAACCGCCTCTCTTAATCCAATCCAAAGAACACTCCTGATCACCCTCCTTCTGCTGATCACGCACACAAACCCATCCGAAGCTGCCAGACCACTCCCCGCCAACGTGAACAAACCGACCTCATCCACAAACACAGCGGAGCTATTCGTAAGAAGCGCGTGCAGCTCCACAACATACCCGGACCTCTGCATCAGCTCCCTAACCTCCTATTCAAGCAGCATCAACAGCAACCCCATGCTCCTCGCCCACACCGCCCTCTCTGTCACCCTCGATGGCGCCCGCTCCGCCTCCACCGCCATGAAGTCCATGTCGGACGCCGGGGGGCGAATGAGCNTGGCGCCCGCTCCGCCTCCACCGCCATGAAGTCCATGTCGGACGCCGGGGGGCGAATGAGCCCGCGTGAGTCGGGAGCTATGAGCGATTGCATGGAGAACCTCGGCGATTCAATCGGCCAACTGAAGGACTCGTTGAGCGAGATGACGAATATGCGCGATGGGAAGGATTTGGGTTATAAGATCAACAGCATACAGACATGGGTGAGCGCGGCGCTAACGGATGACGATTCCTGCATGGACGGATTCGGTGGGAAGTCGATGGATGGGAGCGTGAAGACGGCTGTGAGGGGGCATGTTGTCAACGTCGCTCATCTCACCAGTAATGCTCTCGCTATCCTCAACGCTGTTTCCTCCTCCGCCAGCCGNATGTTGTCAACGTCGCTCATCTCACCAGTAATGCTCTCGCTATCCTCAATGCTGTTTCCTCCTCCGCCAGCCGGACGGCCGCCAGTGATGCTCCCTGATATGTAATTAGGACTCCCCGTCTTAGTTTTCTAGTAATTGCTGCGTGTTCTTCGATGTGTTGTCCGTGTTTGCTAAATATTAATTACGGATTAAGCTTTCTTAATTGAGTGATTAATATGTGCGGAGGCAGCTGGATTCATTACAAATGGAAAGCTGTACTGCGTTGTGATTTCGATTGGAATGTCTGTAGTGTTGANCAGGCAGCTGGATTCATTACAAATGTAAAGCTGTACTGCGTTGTGATTTCGATTGGAATGTCTGTAGTGTTGATATATATTAAAATTTGATGTGAAATNGCGTGTTTGCTAAATATTAATTACGGATTAAGCTTTCTTAATCGAGTGATTAGTATGTGCGCAGGCAGCTGGATTCATTACAAATGGAAAGCTGTACTGCGTTGTGATTTCGATTGGAATGTCTGTAGTGTTGATATATATTAAAATTTGATGTGAAATTGTTATGAAGCAATTGAGTTTCTAAAAATTACTATGAATATTATACATTTTGTTAATGGTAATTTACAATTATTATTAATTACATGCATATATGGAAATTCTAATTAAAGTTGGCTTATCTTAAATTTGTATTATAGTAAAAATGTACTTTAAAATTTGATGTTCAATAAAGAATTCATTTCTGACACCATATAAATTGTGACATACGAACAATATAAATCCTAATTATATATAAGTTTTTTTTTCTTTATTGTATATACTTCATCATTGTCAAGAGGCATATGCAATTACTCTACTCATAGTGTTAAGCTATAATATGTGGTGCGTTTGGGGGCAGCTTATCAGTTGTGGCGTCGTCGTCGAGGGGAGGCGGTGGACCCGCATGCAACTTGGGGGTGTATAAAAGGAATTAAGGGAAATTTACATATATATATATATATATATAGCAAATAANTCCCCTTATTGTATATACTTCATCATTGTCAAGAGGCATATGCAATTACTCTACTCATAGTATTAAGCTATAATATGTTGTGCGTTTGGGGCAGCTTATCAGCTGCGGCGTCGTGGTCGAGGGGAGGCGGAGGAGGCGGTGGACCCGCATGCAACTTGGGGGTGTATAAAAGGAATTAAGGGAAATTTATATATATATATATATATATATAGCAAATAAGTCTTATGTATTTACAAATCTCACACTGAATGTTTGATATTTATACTTAATAAGTTATTATATTTTGTTGTCATTAATTTATTTAGGTGTGATATACATTATTTAAAAAAAAAATTAAGAAGCGGGTGCATTTACGCATGCATGATCAAAACAATGGAAATTTGATAGCAATAAAAAATATGGATTTTGATATTTGAGTGAGAATTTGAAAAACGGATGAAAGAGGGTGCTAGTTTAATAAATAATAAAGTTTCAAGTGCTATAGTTTAAATTTATGATTTTTTTATGAGGCAATTATGTACACAACACAATTTTTATATATTTACATATTTAACATCTAAACTTTCAAAGTTACATACATGCCACTCAAATTATTATATTTAATAATAAATTTAACTTTAAATAATTTTTTTTAGAATGAAATTTTACCGTTCACGTACATAGGATTTAACATAGAAAATGTGTAATACATAAACATTTTATGGTATGTATGTAAATTTTCCATTTTTTTTGTATTAGAAGATTACGTGTATAACACTCAATTTTTATCTATTTACATATCTAACACCTAAATTTTATTTTTTACCTATATGTCATCTTATTTATGAATGAAAAAAAAAAAATTTTATTTGAGGTGAAAATCTGGTGTACTATAAATGTATAAGGTTTTAGATATGTAAATAAATACGAATTGGGTGGAATGCATGAAAATTTCTAGTTTCATTTATGGTCTACATGGGTCCAAGGGGCTTCAATAATGACAAATCCCGCTTATAGCATGTCCATGCACTTTTTGTGGCTCCAAACAATAATTTAGCTAGATATTTGGTTTGAATTAATCATGTCATATGGAAAAAAGAAATATGTACCCGTAGTGAGTCAATTAATCAAATGGCAAGTTGGCAATCGTCTCGTTGCTCCTTCCCATCTATTCCTCAATTCAGCCGCCATCTTTGCAGACAATCCGGCCTAATAATTCAATTGGTTGAAATTTGATTTATCCGTGAGTTATTCTCAAGAAATTGAATTTAAAAGAGAAGAGAAAAGGAGAGATAAAGAGAGTAATGCACAATAATGCATAATAAATTAAGAAATATTTGTAACCTTTTATTCTTAAAATGATTTCATGTTCATGAAAAAAAGAGGCACATTATGTGAACTTATATTTATGTAAATGCTTTAGTGAGGGTTGTCCAGGTTATTGTAGGTGTTTTACATAAATGAGCTTAGAGTATGGCCAAGCTAAGGCTTGGCTGGCTGGACTAGCGATCCCATGGTAGGTGATGTAGATTGTCTAAGCTTGGTAAACACTTCTGCTTGGCTAGGCTAGAGTGGCATGTCGGTCAGTCAGGTTTGGTAGTTGTTGCTTGGTTGGGATTGATATTATCGGCTAGCTGATTTGTTATTGGCAAAGGGCCGACATTGCTGACTCGGACTAGACTTGATCCATCATGAGGAACTTCTGTCGGCAAAACAGGACTAAACTATCGAGCAGAGAGTAAATCATTGTAATCTGATGTGCAACAGCCTTTAGATGAAGAGATACATAGGGATCCGTGGCTAAGATTTATCTTATAGACTATTGATGGTATTCAAGGAGACTGCTTAGATGTCTCTAATAGAAATGTAGGGCTCGAGGGGTTAGTATATCTCTTGGGTTTGTTTCATCATGGGGAATGACTTGGATCCCCTGGGGCTACGCTTTCGATCAAATCGTTCACATTTGAGCTACTCGATTGCCTTGATTGGTCTTGGTATTGATATTCTCAATTGGACAATTGGGCCTCTAAGTATAATGCCAATGGACCCTCCTTTAACATCTCTCATCACATTTGTGTCGTTAGATCTCTTTGAGATTTATGCTGATACTTTCCCGCATACAATATCATAGCCAACACACTCATCAAAAATAAAGTTGCGGCATTCAAAGTTATTCTTAGGAGTATAAGGATTTGTGAACAAATTAAAAGGCTAACTGATGAGGATAAGATCTAAAAGTGCTTCACTAAGATATTAATTTGGAAGGTTTACATACATACAACTCAAGTNTAAAAATGCGAGTCCATTATCACTATTTATTCACCATTCATAAGCAGAGGCATTAGGTGCTATAAAAAAATGTTGCATAATAAGCCAAACATATTCAATAATAAAAAAAGTTCAAGTAGCCTTACTATTGACTTGAATTTGAACTATCAGCCGACTCGTGAAGGATTCATTGGGTCTCTTATTGACATGGGTCGAGTGACCTCTGTGATCATAGGCCGCTTGTTTGGTTCGGTCGGTCCATTGAGTCTGGTGTTAATTAAAATAAAGCTAACATTAACCGCTTTTATATGTTTATGTTTGATGGCCGTGCAAGCCCAACTTGCTGCATGAAAAGTTAATACCTTGAACCAAAGATCTTTTAATTGAAAATCTAAATTATTGTATTCTCATAAGAATAACAATTGATACGCCATCAACAAATTATCATCATCCGACACGAATCTCGAAGCATGACACGGATCTTGAGATAATATTTTGAGCAAGAAATATTCGAATCTTGATAAAAAGTCATTCAAATCTCTGATTTCAATAAATTTATAGTCAAACTGACCGGCTCGATGAAAATGACCCAATGATATAAAAACTAGTCCAATCCGAGTCAGATCAAGCCCTAATCAAATCATTAAACCATTCTTAGAGGATTTCCGGAGGCATTTGAAAGGTCAAACGGATGTCGAATCTAGCGAGTTCATAGTTGGATCGAGCGTCTTGACATGACGAATCCAACAAGCCCGAGATTGCTCAATTCTGACATTGTTAAGACACTCAAATATCCATCAAACGTCATCCCATCGAGGGAAGCTCTCTGGACCGTCCGATCAAAATGGTTCATATTCCTGCATTAATTGCACCAAAAACACTATAAATAGAGACCCACCCCTCACATGGGAGAGGAGGCTTGAGAGAGAACTTGGGGCTTTGAGAAGGAGTTCAAGTCCAACATCATCCATATCATCGTTAATCATCGTCGACCACCGCCGATCACCGCTGACCTCCGTTGACCACCGCTGACCGTCATCGACAACTGCCAGCCTCATTGACGATCAAGGACCACTGCTGACCTCTGTCGATTATCGCCAGTCGCCGTCGACCACAGCCGATCATCGCTGACATCCGTCGACCATCGTCGACCGTGATCAAATGTTGTTGACCATCGTTAACTAGACGTCGTCAGTCGATGTTGTACCTTGAGAAATCTTGTTACCCTTTCCCGTCTGTGGAACAAGGGACATCTGTAATCATCAACTTATAGTGAAATTTTTATAATTGAGTCAAACCCCGCAGTTTTTTACTTTTATGGGTTTTCCACATAAAAACTTCTGATGTCATCACGGGTTAATTCTCTTTCATCTGAGTGTGTGTTGAATCATCGTGCAAAGCTAAGACGATAATTCATTACTCTACCGTTAAGAATTTTCTGACACGCGCCAACAATGATCTTGGAGTTCAAAACCAAAGATATTAAAGCAAAACCTTCCAAAATATTTTCGTCTGAAAAAGAAGAAAATTTTATGCATGTCCGCATGATGTACTTCACTTTAATTCTACTCTAAGCGTACTCATCTATGATTGTTGTTCGCACATGCGAATCATATAACCTGCCGAGAACTGTATGTGATATTTCTTCTGACGGCTATTGAATTCTCATCATAATAAAATTTTGGAAGTCATGCTGTGAAAGTCTTCTTAAAATATAGTATTTCAATCAACATGAACCTAAAAAATATAATTTTTTATAATTACTTTCTTACTAAAAAAATATATATTAAAATATTTGAACAAATTTAAAATATTCTTGCAAAACTTGGTGTCCTCCTTGATATTTCCACTCCCAACTTGGTCCAAGAGATACTTTCAAAGTACAAAACCCACCTTTATTGGACAAAGAAGACTGAAAGTTAGGGACCAATCCATCATCCAACTCCATGTGCCCAAAAAGTAAATAGTGACAGCGCAACTTGCCTCAAGTTGTTCGCGGCCGCTGGCATTGTTGAACTGTTGCATCAAACTGAATGTAATTGCTCCATTCTATAATTGTAAGAGAAGAAATTAAAAATTTTGAACTACACAACTTTACTTCTGATGAGTGTCTGAGCTATGATGATCTGAAATTCTAACGGGTCGGATTAAATTATTTGGCTGGATTTGTCTGTAAAGATGGTGGCTCAACTGAGGATTAGATGGGAGGAGAGATTATTACATGCGTCCGGGCGACGGTCTGACCTCCGCTTTATCACAATCGTCGCATGAACGCAGCTTGACGTCCGAGCGACGGATGTAATAAATTTTCAGATGGGAGAGAGCGAGGGGGACTATCACCACTTGCCATTTGATTAATTGACTCACTATGTGGACATATTTCTGTTTTCCATATTACATAGATAATTGAAACCAAATATCTAGCAAAATTATTGTTTGGAGCCACAAAAAGTGCATGGCAATGCTATAATCGGGATTTGTCATTATTGAAGGCCCTTGGACCCATGGGGCCCATCAATAAAATGGGAAATTTCCATACATTCGGCATTCCACCCAATTTGTATTTATTTACGTGTCTAAAACCTTATACATTTATACTACCCCAGATTTTCACGTCAAATTTCATTCATAAATAAGATGGCATATATTTAATAATTAATGTTTAAGTGTTAGATATGTAAAAAATGGAAAATTTACATACATATCAAAAAATTTATGTATTACACAATTTTGATGTTAAACCCTATGTATGTGAACGGTATATTCCATTTAAAAAAAAATTATTTACGTTTAATTTTTTATGACATATAATGATTTGAGTGGTATGTATGTAAATATGAAACTCTAGGTGTTAAATATGTAAATATACAAAAAAAAATGTGCCGTGTACATAAATGAAAATCATAAATTTACATTAACATAGCAATTACATACATAACACTTGAAACTTTATTATTTACAAAGCTAGCACCTTCTTTCATCCATTTTTCAAATTCTCACTCAAATATCAAAATTCATAATAAACCCCCAATCCATATTTTTATGGCTATCAGATTTCCAATGTTTTGATCATGCATGCGTAAATGCACCCTTGTCTTAATTTTTTTTTTTTAAAAAGACGGGTGCTTGAGGTAGTTTTGTAAGCAAGAGCAAATTTTCTAGTGGCATGCATGTAATTATTCCTAAAATGATCTCTTTTGATCCTTTCCTTAAAGCCTTTTTTCAAGGACCACTGGAACAGTTCTCTTTTTAATCAGTCACACCATCTTAGACATAAACTATTGCATCCATTCATGATTCACCTCAAATTAGGTTCGTCCAAACACTGCAGATCAATTTTTAATCAAACCAAAAAAATATATATCAATCTAATGAACAACTATTTGATATATTACAAATATATCCCCAACTCGAGTCACGCTCTAAACGTACCAAAACCTAACTTTTTAATTAAGCAACCAAGTAATTTAAGGGGCATTTACAAACATATCACACAATTTTTATCTGTCCATAGATCACACATAAACTTTCATATTTACCTGCATATCACTCAAACATCTAAGCTCACAAAAAAAAAGAAAAAAATCGCCATGACTATGCTTTAAAACATGGAATACACATTTTCATGCATAAATTAATGAGACCAAAATATAATAACTTATTAAGTAAAAATATCAAACATTCAGTGTGAGATTTGTAAATACATAAGAGTTATTTGCTATATATATATATATATATATCGATATGTAAATTTCCCTTAATTCCTTTTATGCATCCCCACACGCCTTATACATCCCCTCCCTAAATAAATATAAGCTCAGGACACCAACACAACCAAGTAGAGCATCCAACACATCTTTGTTTTAATTTGTTCCTCCCAAGCAACTTAAGCTGAATTAATGGCGCCATCCGCTCCCCAATTTCTCACAATCGCCTCACTAATTCCAATCCAAAGAACACTCCTGATCACGCTCATTCTCCTGATTACGCACACGAACCCATCCGAAGCAGCCAGACCTCTCCCGACCAACGTGAACTCGCCGGCCACATCCACAAACACAGCGGAGCTATTCGTAAGAAGCGCGTGCAGCTCCACAACATACCCGGACCTGTGCATCAGCTCCCTAACCTCCTATTCAAGCAGCATCAACAGCAACCCCATGCTCCTCGCCCACACCGCCCTGTCCATCACCCTCGACGGCGCCCGCTCCGCCTCCACCGCCATGAAGTCCATGTCGGCCGCCGGCGGGCGTATGAGCCCGCGTGAGTCGGGAGCTATGAGCGATTGCATGGAGAACCTCGGCGATTCAATCGGCCAACTGAAGGACTCGTTGAGCGAGATGAGGAATGTGCGCGATGGGAAGGATTTGGGTTATAAGATCAACAGCATACAGACGTGGGTGAGCGCAGCGCTGACGGATGACGATTCCTGCATGGATGGATTCGGGGGGAAGTCGATGGATGGGAGCGTGAAGACGGCGGTGAGGGGGCGTGTTGTCAACGTCGCTCATCTCACCTGTAATGCTCTCGCTCTCCTCAATGCTGTTGCCTCCTCCGCCAGCCGGACGACCGCCACCGCTGCTCCCTGATGTGTACTTAGGACTTCCCATCTTAATCTTAGTTTTCTAGTAATTGCTGAGTGTTCTTCGATATGCTGTACATGTAGTGATTAATATGTGCGCAGGCAGCTGGATTCATTACAAATGGAAAGCTGTACTGCGTTGTGATTTCGATTGGAATGTCTGTAGTGTTGATATAAAGTAAAATTTGATGTGAAATTGTTACGAAGCAATTGAGTTTTTAAAAATTATTATAAATGTTATATGTTTTGTTAATAGTAATTTACAATTTTTATTAATTACATGCATATATGGAATTTCAATTATCAGAAAAGGTTTTAATCGCTGAAACACTTCTTCACATAATGAACGTTTCATTAAATTGTTTTTTATTGAACTATTCTAAACATAGAGGTAGCAATATATGGAAATTGCTCAACAAACAAACAAACAAACTATTTCCGTCCATATTAAAAAAAAATATGATGATTAATTTAACACTTTTATAAACTTTGAAACTAAAATAATCCCCTATAAAGAATCAAAAGGATCATTGTAGCACTTTTCACATTAAATTTGTAACATACCGAAAGAATCTTAGAAGAAAAATCATGCAAAATACTTGTGATAATGTCCTTTGTTTAAAGAAAATAAATGTGGACGATTCGTTTTTATCTGCCTGACTCATATTAGGAATGGTAGAGGTTTAAGACAAAACTTCAGTAACCAAGGGTCTCTGACGAGACTTTGATTTTAATATTCCTCTGTTTGAGTTCTTGTCATGTGATCTCCCTTTGGAATCAACATTCAATGTCGAACTCGAACTCAAGGTTTTGCCAGAATCTTTCATGCGCACCTCCTCAGCCAAAATCAAATCATGAATATCATCATATTTCAGTTTATATTTATCTGCAGAACTGCTAACTGCTATCCTCATTGCTTCTCCGCTATTTGAGAATTAAGCCAACAATATCAGCGCATGTATCTTATCGCCAAAATCAATTTTCATAGACGACAATTAATTTGTGATGATATCCAATTCATTTCAGATGTTGAGAAACAGATACACCTTCCGTCGTCTTCAAGTTGAATAACTTTTTCATTAAGTGCACATTGTTATTCGCCGGTGACTTTTCAAACATGTCTGATAAAACTGTCATGAGATCTGCAATAGTCATCTCCTTGATGAAGTTGTAGGCAACTGATCTCGACAGGGTTAATCAAATAGCCCCAAAACCTGTCGATCCAACATCTTTTATTTCACCTTGTCAATCCTATCAAGTCTCTTTCTTAGTAACGAAAGATGAAGTTTATTCACATAAAGGTAGTCCTCTATCTACATCTTCAGTAACCAAAATTTGTGTCGTTAAACTTCTTGATCCTTAGTGCCATCATTTCGTCTCCGGCCATCGTTTTCTTTCAGTCTCGAACCAAAGTTTTGATACCAGTTGTTGTGAAAAAAATGATGGCAATAAAGAGAAAAATTAGAATGAGAAAATTCACACACAGAAAAACACCAGAATGATTTGCGTGGTTCGACAAATTAGCCTACGTCCATGGAGCTGCAGAGGATTTTATTACTTCGAAGAATTACATCGTCGAGCGTCTCAATATTTACAAGAAAAAACTCCTTTTTCTCTCTTCCTTCCTCTCTGTCTTCCTCTCTCCTCATCTTTTCTCTTTCTTTACCAAAAGAGTTACAGCTGAAAGAGCAAAGGATCCCATAAGCCACCTAGCAGAAGAATCCAAGGAAGAAAAACAAAATTAGCTTTTTCTTTCCTTTTCCCTTTTCCTAGCCGAAGGTATGAGTTTGTTGAGAGGGTAGGTGGATTCTTATCTAGTAAGCCTTTTTGCTTTTCCTTTTATAAGAGGCGTAAAGAGCCAATAAAGACAAATTCCATTGTCGCGTTTCCGCGTGAGAACCAAAAGAGTGGGTCCGCATGAGAGATAGAGGGGGGACTACGTGATGGAGAAAATTTTGGTGAGACCACGGTGGAGTGATCACAAGCTCCATTTAACCGCTTCCTCTTCCCTCGTAGTGCCAGAAGAACCCTAACAACCCACACACTTGCCCCTAATGAAGGACAAGTTTCCCTCCATCTAACGATGCTCAGCACCTTGTTCCTTAGTGCCTTGCTTTCTGACACCCTAATCCTCAGCATTGTGGTCCTCAACACCCTGCTCGACACCTGACTCAACACCCTACTCCATAACATCTTGCCCCACTGTACTCTGTTCTGCGGCATTCACTCCCCCCGGGGTGACTTAACGGTCGCATCATCCGCGGGACCGACATTCGTTTCTGTTGACACTGAATCGATAGTCAAAACTTCAATAGCTGCACCGAGGAAAGAGATACAAAAGATCATTTAAACTACATAACCAAAATTCTCCTCCATTCAGATGTGGTGTAAGAAAAAAAAAACATCCTCACCAACTTTCCCTAACCCTCCACCCTTGAAGGAAAAACCACAGTTTTTCGGTTGAAGCCATTCCCTCAGCCTTGACTCACGCCCCCTTAATACCTCCTTGGAAATCACAGCCCCCACGACAACCTGAACAAACATTCTTTCTTCTCCGGCAGGAACATCCACCTTTGACGAGTGCCATTTAAGGCGAAAGTCAAAACGACTTCCAGCCTGCTTCGCAGTCTGCTCCTGCAGGAAACACGGAGTCCTAGCTCGCTCCTAGCTCTCTCAGTTCATGGTTTCATCTCTTGCTCACTTACCCTACAAATACTTTGCTTGTGGGCTTCTGCTTCGCATTTGGTTTGCGGGCTTCCGCCCGCATGTCACTCATGACCTTGAGAAGGGCGTCCCTATTGGCAGACAGTTCTCCTCTGTCAGACATAGTAGCAGATACGAAGATGAAAAGATGAAAAATTCAAGGAATAAGAATGAAAGGTGATGACGCAAACTTTCCATACCCCATGACTTATTTATAGCGACCTGAGCACAAAAATCTAGGGCAATTTTATATTGCGCAATATTGTCATTCAATTATTTCTTACATGTTAAAAAGATTCCCTTGACCTTTTGTTCTTTGCAGCTTCCAAAAAGCAAGAGAATCAATGAACTAAACATGTACACAAAAAATATGTTAGCATGAATCTCAAGACAAAACAAACGACTCAAAAATATGACCCGACGGGTCGGCATTTCCGTTAACGATCGACAGATTAATTCGAGCGAAGTCGGTGGTTAGATTAATCGCTCCAAAGGATGTGTCAGAGGATTTCCCACTAGACAATGATCGATCTTAAAGCTGATCAATAGATTGTTAATTTTCTAGTCAAATATCAATAGTTTAAGACGAGGCGAACAACCAACAAACCTCTCACCGATCGGCATTAATCCACCAGACTCAGTACATTCAAATTTCTTTTTAATTACTAAAAAACTCTTCTAAAAGCTGATGATAATGAGACTGATCTGTAATTTTATAAGATTGAGATTTATCCTTATAAATAGGATGCCTATACCAAGAATAAAGGTTACACATTCCTGTGATTTTTAACTTCACACGCTCTCTCTTGATTCTCTCTGTGCAACATTTTATACCTTCAGTTTGTTTCCCGGACACTTTTGGATTCAATAGATATGTAATTAAAAAGAATTATGCGAGTATACAGTAAACTCTTATTAAATCTCTTATTTTATTTATGTAATTTAAATAAATATCATTATAATCAATGTATATGGATAGCAAATTAAGATTCTATGTGTGTAATAATTTTAAATGAATAAAATTTAATTAACTAATTAATTAAATTTTTTTTTTTTAGCCGACGATATGCGACAAGTCATTGTAGGCATGTAGCATGCATGGCGGCAACAAACTAAATTAATTAATGTGTGTAGTATTTCTCTGCGAAGAGGTTTGATGTAGGGATAAGGAGGGATTAGATCAGCCAGCTATTTGATGTATATAGATGCCTGCATGCATGTGCTCAACTACATGAATCTGAAGATATTTCTTTGCTCTCCCATATCCAAATTATATATCTTAGATATTGACATGCCCAAATTGCTTTGTGCCTGGAGCAGCCTGGTTCGACTTCTAGCAAGTATAAAAATTGTACGAGATGCGTGTTGGGAGGTTCCTGGCAGTCGAATAATGAATTATAGTTTTATCGTTGCATGAAAATTTAGCACACTCTCAGATAGATGTAGAGAAGTATGCAGGAGGAGATATCTTTACTTTTTTGAGTGAAAATCTTGGAAAGAGGAAAAAATCATATGTTCTAGCCTAGTTGAAAAAATCTACAATGAATGGTGAGTATCCAGGTCCGGTCGTCTCAGTAATTAGCTCAAAAATTAATTCGAGATTGTGTTATGCTTTGAAATTCGTGCTAAATTATGAAAATTTATTTATGACGAATTCGTAAACAAAAAAAATAAAAAAAATATATATCGACATGCGTTGATACATATATTATGCATATATAATATTCCCCATTATTAATATTATTAATCTATGGTAAAATAAAGAAAAATCTATAAATATTAAAGCATCATAAAAGAAAAAAGTTGACAACGAAAAGAGATGATAATATCATCAAAAAGCAGAGGCCGACATGTTGCGTGCCGGGCCTGTAGGAACCTATCTATAACCGGAAGAAAGGACCACCTTGATTTGACGCACCCCAATTGGCCCATTTGTGAACTCAACTCTGCAATGGCCTCCTCCATGATAATTAATAGAAGCATTTACATACAACCCACTGACAAAAGAAAGTGTGGTCAGCAGTGCAGCACCTAAATTTTATTTCTTTTATATTTATACCACCTAAATTTTTTATATCACATCAATTTTTTTTTTTTTTAAATTTTAAAGAGTGAAATGCACCTTTTCATGGAAAGAAAAAGAAGGTGATATATATATATATATATATGTAAAAATTTAATTTAGGTGTTAAATATGTACATAGGAATTGAGTTCTATGTATGTAAACCTTCACATGTAAATACATAGGACTTGAGTTGTATGTATGTAAACCTTCCAAATTAATATCTTAGTGAAGCACTTTTAGATCTTATCCTCATCAGTTAGCCTTTTAATTTGTTCACAAATCCTTATACTCCTAAGAATAACTTTGAATGCCGCAACTTTATTTTTGATGAGTGTGTTGGCTATGATATTGTATGCGGGAAAGTATCAGCATAAATCTCAAAGAGATCTAACGACACAAATGTGATGAGAGATGTTAAAGGAGGGTCCATTGGCATTATACTTAGAGGCCCAATTGTCCAATTGAGAATATCAATACCAAGACCAATCAAGGCAATCGAGTAGCTCAAATGTGAACGATTTGATCGAAAGCGTAGCCCCAGGGGATCCAAGTCATTCCCCATGATGAAACAAACCCAAGAGATATACTAACCCCTCGAGCCCTACATTTCTATTAGAGACATCTAAGCAGTCTCCTTGAATACCATCAATAGTCTATAAGATAAATCTTAGCCACGGATCCCTATGTATCNTACCTTAGTTCCAAGTCAACACCCAGGGTCAACCCTAAAGCCAAGTAATCCTATAGGGATTCTTCTTGAATTCTCTTATAATGATCTTACCTACTAAATGTTAGAGATTAAGATCAATATGTGGAATTTCAAGTTGAGTAAAAAGAAGAGTTTTGAATTTCTAATGGTGGGGTACCTCTTCTAATTTTCTAAGACTAGTCAATAGGAAAGTCCTATGGCTAGACCTAGGCTACTAAAGAAGTTTCTAGACCTCAACCAAAAGTGAGGTCAACAGGCTTACAGGATCCTTTGTTCTTTTCAGTTGTAACTCTTTTGGTAGAGAAAGAGGAAAGATGAGAAGAGAGGAAGACAGAGAGGAAGGGAGAGATAAAAAAAAGTTTTTTTTTCTTGTAAATGTCGAGGCGCTCGACGGTGTAATTCTTCGAAGTAATAAAATCCTCTGCAGCTCAATGGATGTAGGCTAATTTGTCGAACCATGTAAATCGCTCTGGTGTTTTTTCGTGTGTGAATTTTCTCGTTCCAATTTTTCTCTTTATTGCCATCATTTTTTTCACAACAACTGGTATCAGAGTTTTGGTTCAAGACTGAAAGAAAATGATAGTCGGAGATTAAGTGATGACATTGGGGATCAAGAAGTTTAACGGCACATATTTTGTTTATTGGAGGATGCAGATAGAGGGCTACCTCTATGAGAAGAAACTTCATCTTTTGTTACTAAGAAAGGGACTAAATATGATGGACAAGATGGAATAAAAGCAGTTGGATCGACAGGTTCTGGGGTTATTTGATTAACCCTGTCGAGATATATTGCCTACAACTTCATCAAGCAGAGGACTACTGTAGATCTCATGGCAGTTTTATCAGACATGTCTGGAAAGTCATCGGCGAATAACAAGGTGCACTTAATGAAAAAGTTATTCAACTTGAAGATTACAGAATGTGTGTCTGTTGCTCAACATCTGAAATGAATTGAATATCATCACAAATTAATTGTTGTCTATGGAAATTGATTTTGACGATCAGATACATGCGCTGATATTGTTGGCTCCATTATTAAACAGCGAGGAAGTCATGGGGATAGCAGTTAGCAGTTCTGCAAGTAAATCTAAATTGAAATATGATGATAGTTGTGATTTGATTTTGGCTAAGGAGGTATGCAGAAAAGGTTCTGGCAAGACCTCGGGTTCGAGTTCGGCACTGAATGTTGATTCCAGAGAGAAATCACAGTACAAGAACTAAAACAGAGGAATATCAAAATTAAAGTCTGGTCAGAGACCCATGGTTACTGAAGTTTTGGCTTAAACCCTTACCATTCCTAATTTGAGTCAAGCAGATAAAAACAAATCATCCACATTTATTTTCTTTAAACAAAGGACATTATTACAAGTATTTTGCATGCTTTTTCTTCTAAGATTCTTTCGGTATGTTACAAATTTAATGTGAATATTGCTACAATGATCCTTTTGATTCTTTATAAGAGGTTATTTTAGTTTCAAAGTTTATAAAAGTGTTAAATTAATCATCATATATTTTTTTTAATATGAACGGAAATAGTAAGTTTGTTAAGCAATTTCCATATATTGCCACCACTTTGTTTAGAATAGTTCAATAAAAAATAATTTAATGAAACGATCATTATGTGAAGAAGTGTTTCAGGGATTAAAACCTTTTTCTGATAATTGAATTTCCATATATGCATGTAATTAATAAAAATTGTAAATTACTATTANCAATTTAATGAAACGATCATTATGTGAAGAAGTGTTTCAGCGATTAAAACCTTTTTCTGATAATTGAATTTCCATATATGCATGTAATTAATAAAAATTGTAAATTACTATTAACAAAACATATAACATTTATAATAATTTTTAAAAACTCAATTGCGTCGTAACAATTTCACATCAAATTTTACTTTATATCAACACTACAGACATTCCAAACAAAATCACAAGGCAATGCTGCTTTCCATTTGTAATGAATCCAGCTGCCTGCGCACATATTAATCACTCAATTAAGAAAACTTAACCCGTAATTAATATTTAGCGAACACGCACAACACATCGAAGAACAGGCAGCAATTACTAGAAAACTATAAGATTAAGACGGGGAGCCTAATTACATATCAGGGAGCATCACTGGCGGCCGTCCGGCTGGCGGAGGAGGAAACAGCGTTGAGGATAGCGAGAGCATTACTGGTGAGATGAGCGACGTTGACAACACGCCCCCTCACGGCCGTCTTCACGCTCCCATCCATCGACTTCCCACCGAATCCGTCCATGCAGGAATCGTCATCCGTCAGCGCCGCGCTCACCCACGTCTGTATGCTGTTGATCTTATAACCCAAATCCTTCCCATCACGCATATTCCTCATCTCGCTCAACGAGTCCTTCAGTTGGCCGATTGAATCGCCGAGGTTCTCCATGCAATCGCTCATAGCACCCGACTCACGCGGGCTCATTCGCCCCCCGGCGGCCGACATGGACTTCATGGCGGTGGAGGCGGAGCGGGCGCCGTCGAGGGTGACGGAGAGGGCGGTGTGGGCGAGGAGCATGGGGTTGCTGTTGATGCTGCTTGAATAGGAGGTTAGGGAGCTGATGCAGAGGTCCGGGTATGTTGTGGAGCTGCACGCGCTTCTTACGAATAGCTCGGCGGTGTTTGTGGATGAGGTCGGCGAGTTCACGTTGGTCGAGAGAGGTCTGGCTGCTTCGGATGGGTTTGTGTGCGTAATCAGGAGAATGAGCGTGATCAGGAGTGTTCTTTGGATTGGAATTAGTGAGGCGGTTGTGAGAAATTGGGGAGCGGATGGCGCCATTAATTCAGCTTATGTTGCTTGGGAGGAACAAATTAAAACAAAGATGTGTTGGATGTTCTACTTGGTTGTGTTGGTGTCCTGAGCTTATATTTATATAGAGAGGGCATGTATAAAGGGTGTGGGGATGCATAAAAGGAATTAAGGGAAATTTTAATGTATGTGTATGTAT